>CM040128.1:251830672-252086697 GCA_022559845.1 Amorphophallus konjac | reverse complement strand
CTAGCGCTGCTGGTATATATAGGAGCCTTCGTCTTCTGATGGAGGTTCATCGAAGAAAAAAGCCTGGAGAGCAGAAAGCCCTTCGATCCACAAAAAGACAAGAAGAAGAAATAGAAGAAGAGTGTGCCGACAAGAAGAAAAAGAGTTGAAGAGAAGAAGGAGAGAACGGCGTGAAAGAAAAGGAGAGCAGAAGAGAAAGAAAGAGAAAAGGAGCAGAACAAAAAGAGTGCGTGAGCTGATAAGAAGAAAGAAGAGGAAGAAAAGAAGAAGAGGAGAGAAGTCTATTGAAGACCTGTTTAGTCTGTTTGTGGATCAAATCCAGAACGACTATTGTGATTCATTTCCAGCTTTCGTTGCTGTGCTTTTCTTGGTTCTTATTTTTTTTTATATACTCCTATTGATATTGTTCCTCCGATCCTCTGGACTGAGGTCGGGTTCCTCCTGGTGGGTCAGGAGAAGGGAGATCTGATCTCCGGTCTGCAAGCAGCAGGGGGGCTGCTTGTGGGTTCCCTCCGGGCTAGGAGGAAGAGAGGCTAGGCCTATGGTGGATTGCTGGTAGCAGAGTGCTACTGGTTGGTTCACTGGTAGCGGGGCTGCTACTAGTGGGGTTCCCTCTTGGTATAGAGGAAGAGAGACGTGAGTCTCTGGTTTCTAGTGACCGTGGGTTGCTAGAGGTTTCCTCCGTGTAGGAGGAAGAGGGGAGATTGTTCCCCTGGGTAAGCTATGTATCAGCGTCTGTTGGCAAGCTGTGTTGCCCAGCTGTTAGTGAAGCCACACTCGGTTTGAGTGTGGGGTGGATGTAAGTCCGTGGACCGAACCACCTAAAAATCTCTGTGCAGTGGTTGGTTGCTCCACATCTCCTATCTACTACACAGGTTACATTGCATTCTCGTTTATATCTGTGCTGCTTCCGCTAGTTGTTTATTTGGGCGCAGGTTACGTATTTGATCTTTGGTTTAAAAGGATATTCTACCTGTTCTTCAGATTGGTTGTCTTGCTTTGTTAGAGTTCTAGTTTTATTATTGAGTCGAAAAGCTTTTAAGGGTGGGATTCATTCACCCCCCCCTCTGAATCCTCCGCACCGATCCTAACACCAGTCGTTTACCGGTTCTGCTCGAGGTTGTGTCGAGCGTCGTTAGAGTGCCAGCTATGTTGGTTTGTCTTTTTGTTCTGTTGTGCTGGGGTATGCCCCGTGTAGTTGTACAGTGGACCTCTTTTTATCTGTAAATCTGGACTATTGTATATTCTACCACTCTGATATTTTAAATTGCTTTCGCACTTATTTATTAATTGTTGTCCTAATTAATATTGCGCGTCTGCGGTCCCAATTCGTTATGCAACTCCTCAGCAAACTCCTTTAACCCTTCAGGGGCCTCATCAGCCTCTTGGGTGGCTTCCCTAGTTCTTGGTATCGGTATATGAGTATCCGGAGCTCTGGGTCGTTACAGTTGGTATCAGAGCTGTGTTGGGGATTTGTATTAGGAATTGGAACTTGCGCTGGTCTAGAGCTAGTCCACTGTGTCGTCTATTGCTGGCTTAGGATGTTTCTCGTGATTACTGATGGCTCTCCGTTATCGTGTGTTTTGTGTTTCCTAGATTCAAGATGTTGCCTCATGGATGGAAGAAGGCTCGGGCTCCTCGGGAGGAGAGTGGCTCTTCCTCTGCCCCAGCTGTGCCAGCTTCCATTAACCCTGCTCCGCCTGAAGAAGTGCCCGGTGGTCGTGGTAGAGCGTTAAAGGAATTCTTGCTGTTCCACCCACCGACTTTCGAGGGTCAATCAGATCCGGAGGTAGATAGGTCGTGGCTCGATGCTACTGTGTGCGTGTTCCAGTCGATGGAGTGCGCGGATGATGAGTGAGTCATGCTGGCTACTTATCAGCTTCAAGGTATTGCACGCACGTGGTGGACTGCAGAGTGGGAGGTTGCCTTCCGTTCCCGTCCACTTCGGCAAATCACCTGGGCACAGTTCGTTGCTACTTTCGAGCGTGCTTACACTCCAGCCTGTCTCAAGTTAGCGAAGATGTACCAGTTTTTGGAGCTGACGCAAGGTGACATGACTGTGTTGCAGTACCGATATAAGTTCATCGAATTGGGCAGGTACGCGCCCCATATTTTTGCTGATGAAGCTATGAAGACTCAACAGTTTCTGCCCGGACTGAAAGCGGAATTGAGCCTGCCATTGTTCACTACCCGGGTGTCTGAGTTGGATTCAGCGTACCAGGCAACTGTTGCAGTGGAGATGGAAATGGCGAGGACTCGAGGGCTTTCTCAGGCAAGAATGGCGCAGCCGACTGTGCAGTTTCAGCCGACTTACCAGCCGTCTGTCCCAGGAGTTCCTTCTGCCACTCCTGCTGTCAGCGGTGTTCTTTCTTCTTCCGATTCCCACTTCTGACAGTTCAAGAACAAGAAGTCGAAGAGGAAGTTTGAACACCCGGTGCCTTCCGATCCGAGTCAGCTGTCCGTTCCTTCTGTTCGACCACGTCAAGATTTTTCCAGTGGTCAGTAGCGTCTGTGTTTGAGGTGTGGTGGCAGTCATCCAGGCGTGCCGTGTTCCTTGCCAATCGTCTGTTATCGTTGTGATCAGTCGGGTCATGTGGTTTGAGACTGTCCGCTGAAGTTGACGTCGGTACAATTTTCGCCGTTTACCCAGCCGTAGCGGCCTCAGTTTCGTCTTCCTCTGCTGCCTCAACCTCAGCCGTCTTACGTACCTGCTCCAGTTTCTTCCCAGCAGTCTTCTGCAGCCGGTCGCCCACCGAGAGGCAGGGTCACTCACATCACTCGTGCAGAAGCTGTGGCAGCTAATTTGGTAGAAGGTACGGTTTCGATTTTCGATCGTCCAGCTCATGTTCTTTTCGATTCTGGTGCTACTCATTCTTTTATGTCCGAGGATTTTCTTACTCGCATTGAGGAGCCGATGACCGAAGTGTCCTGTAACTTGCTCGTGGAGTTACCCTCTGGAAATTTCATGTCCACTCCGGTGTGCCTGGAAGATTCCCTTATTGTCGTCAGCAATCGGCCGATGCCTGTGAAGCTTTATGCATTGAAATTGGCCGAATATGACGCTATTCTAGGCATGGATTGGCTGGAATTGTATAGTGCCGTAGTTGACTGCAGATACAAGTGAGTCTATTTTATACCACGTGCGAAGCCAGCCTTTTATTTCCAAGGTATGCTTTAATTTTACAGTTGCCTCCTTTCGCCTTCTATTTAAATTTCAAGGATGAAATTTCTTTAAGGAGGGAGGGACTGTAGCGCTCGTGCTTTAGCGGATTCTTAGCAGTTTGGACCTAGGCTTTGTCCTGGTCGTTTTGGCTATTTTTTTGGATTTTTAGGCGTTCGTTTGGCATTTATCAGAATTTGTTTAAGGTTAATGGCAATTAGGGTTATATTTTTAAAATAATAATAATAATTTTAATATATATATATATATCTCCCCATCGATTTCTCTCTCCCTCACTCGTTCTCCCTCTTTCTCTTTCTCCCTCTCGCGATCGCTCCGCCCCCTCTCTCTCGGCCTTGGTCCGGTTGGTTGCGGATCGAGGCGCGGGAGGTGTCATCGGAACCGGCTCGTCGCGAGGAACGCGTAGGTGCTGACCTCGTAGTGGTTCGTGGGACGTGGAGGCGAGACGGGGCAAGAGGAGCCGCGACGACCCGTTGCTTGCATGCGGCCCAACCTCGGTTTTCGTCGCGATTGAGGTAGGGGGATGGAATCTTTGCCTTGCTAGGATCGCATTGGCATGGCATGCACGCCCATCCGACGTCGTTTTCTTCAATTTCCATGCAAAATTCTATGTTAGTGTAATTTAGGCTAAATTCTTGAAAATCACACAATGGGCATTATTTTTATGTTTTGATGCATGGTTTAGTTGTAGAATGTTGTGGTTTAGCAGGTTTTATAATTTTTCCACGTTCCCTGTTGATCCGGCTCGACCGGGAGGGGGTTTGGTTTTGACCGTTTCGGCTTAGGCTCCCAGCTGGTGTGACGGTTCTTTCAGAGGCCGTCACACTGTAACGGCCCTTGTGGGGTGCGTTACGGCTATGTGACGGCCCCCTTGGGGTGCATTACACTTGGTGTGGCGGTCATCTGCTAGATCGTCACATGACCGCTACCTGACCGGTTTGACCGTTGACCTCGTGAGGCGGTTGGCCTGGCGGTCTATCGGGCGACCGCCAGAGCCATGTGACGTGCCCCTCTAGGTGCGTCACTGCATGGTGAGCCGTGGACCTCCCCTCTACCCTTGGTGACCGTGACGGCCCCCTTGGGGTGCGTCACACTTGTGTAACGCACCAGTAACGCACCCCTCCAGGTGCGTTACGCCCCTTTTAGCGTGAGCCCTTTCAGACCTTGGTGGCCCTGACGGCCCGCCTTGGGTGTGTCACAGCCCTCGTGATGCCCCTGTCCTCGACCGTCACAGCCCTTGTGATGCTCCTTCCCTTGGCCGTCACACTCTGTGACGCGACAGCCCTGGACCATTACATTCCTTTGGGTTTTAAACGCATGCATGGTCAATTTTTAATGCATTCCACATTATATATATATGCCTTATTTAAGTTGTTTTAAGAACGATGGCTTATTAGTAGATCCCGATGGAATTGCTTTCTCTTTCCTTGTGATGGAACCACTAGTCGTAGCCCAGCGACCGAGCGTGTCGTCCCACCTGGGAGAGGTGGAGGGGTGTTCCTGAGGAACGGTTTGTAAGCTAGTTACCATGGGCCCCTGCGGTTACCGTTGCGTCCAACGCGGGGGGGGGGGGGGGGGGGGAACTAGCTAGAGACCTGGCTCTAGGCAGGAGTCAGTGTGTGCACACGTGGTCGGAGACTTGGACTGACACTGACGAGTGTCGCTCTGACTAGTACTTGGTTTGGTCCTGTTACGCCTCTCGCTTGTCGAGATCCAGACTTGTGAGTTGCCGAGACGCAGTGTAAGTCGTCAGGGGACGCGTCAGGTCTTGTTCTTCTAGTGGGTTGTTCCGTCTCTCACTTCACTTGGTTAGCGATAGTTTATTCTATTGGTAGATTTATTTTTTGTCGTTATTCATTTATTAAATTGTGCATCTGTCTTATTATTTAAATGCATGCTCTAATTACTGTTATATTCGCCTGCTTGTCTGCTTAGTTTGAGGTAGGGATCCACGTGACCCCTACTGAGTCTGGTTGTGACTCACCCTTCCTTCTTTCAGGTGAGCCGCCCCAGTCGTCTACCGGTTCTACTCGAGGTTGTGCCAAGCGTCGTTAGAGTGCCAGCTATGTTGGTTTGTCTTTTTGTTCTGTTGTGCCGGGGTATACCCCGTGTAGTTGTACAGTGGACCTCTTTTTATCTGTAAATCTGGACTATCGTATATTCTACCACTCTGATATTTTAAATTGCTTCCGCACTTATTTATTAATTGTTGTCCTAATTAATATTGCATGTCTACGGTCCCAATTTGTTATGCAACTCCTCAGCAAACTCGTTTAACCCTTCAGGGGCCTTATCAGCCTCTTGGGTGGCTTCCCCAGTTCTTGGTATCGGTATATCGGTATCCGGAGCTCTGGGTCGTCACATTAGCTGTGCCTTCTATTAAGACAGGTGGTACGCGGAAGTAGATCCAAAGGGGGGGTGAATGGATTTTTTAGAAATACTGCCCAAATAAAATTATGAATGAGCTTCCAAGAACTGATTGAAGAATCACCACCTAAGATGCCAAGAAATCAAATCTTCTATTGAAGCAGTGAGCAAACCCTTGGAGCGCACCTAAGCATACATCTAGCAAAGACAGAGTAAACAAACAAACCACTGCACGCAAGATTTTTAGGTGGTTTGATCTCTATCTAGAGATCTACGTACGCCCCACACTCAATAGAGCCTGGCTTCACAGTTGACTAACAGCTTGCAGCTGATCCACAGCTTTGGGGATAAATCCCTACAATCTGTTGGGCCTTACAGCTTATGCCGACCAGAGAAGTCCTCCTCTGCAACTGCTGGGGAATTACAGCATCACCCGTCCAGAGGATACCACACCTCTGCCCGCTGAGGATTACAGCTTAACCTCCGCTGACAAATAGCTTGAACAAGGATAAAAATGAGAAGCAAGAATGATGGTGATGGGGGCATCTCTCACCCTTCATATTTCCTGGTTGTTCACCAGCATGGTTCCATTATGTCAGTCACATTTTCCTGATTCAGATCATGTAATTTTCATATTTTCTTTGAGTCATAATTATGTAATCTTCTTTTTATTTGAGTCATGTCCCTAGGTCTTTTGTTATTTCCCTAAGTTTGTGTGTCATTAAGTTAGTTTGATTAAGTCATTGGGCCCAATTCTTTGGGCTAGGCCCATGGGCGCCCCTCCTCTTTTTGGTTCTTTGTCATTGTGGCAAGAGTCAAGGGCTTTTTTTAAAATGTGGGTTGCCTATATATAGGACCCCATTCCCCCCCATTTTGAGTTAATGAATCAATGAATGAAAATTTGAATTCTCTAGTGTCCAACTTAAATCTTCTTCTTTTGGTGAGAAGCCAATTGAGTGGGTGAGAAGCCCCTATCCCCCCCTCTCTCTCTACCTCTCTCTCTCTAATAAGTCATTTTCTCTCTCCTCCACTTTCTCTCTCTAAAACCTGCGCCCCTTTCTCTCTCCTCCCCTCCCAACCACCTTTCTCTCTCTTCCCCCCCTCCAATAACTCATCCCCAACTCCCCACCAACCCACCTTAACTCCACCCCAGCCCCAAGGGAGATTCCACCACTCCCCACTCCACCCTCCAACCACCAACCACCCACTCCCCTTCCCCAAGCACCCTCTCATCTCCCAAGGGAGAATTCCACTCCCCAAGCCCCCTTTTACCTTCCCCACACACCTCTTCCCATCCCCCAAGACCAAAATTTAATCCCACCCTTAAACCCATTTTCAAATACCCTTTCCCTCTCACCCACCTTCCAAAATTCGTAGCTCCTCCTCCCACCACCTGTTAGACCCCCTTCCAGACCCATTCTTCCCTTCCCCCACCTTGGAACACCCCCTCCTAGACCCCCTCACCGCCCGGGCTTTCCCCACACTCATCCACCCCCATTTCCCCTCCCATATACCCCATTCCCCCCGTCATCTTCAACCTACAGCTCTCAACTGAAGATCTGCAGAAGAGTAGCAGTTTGCAGAGGCGACCACGGCTTCCTCCGGATGAATCTGAAGGCTCAAGAGATACCCATTGAAGCGTCTGCCAGTCTTCTTCGCAACGGCGGTGGTTTCGTCATCATCTGAGCAATGTGCTGCCCGGGAGAGCTGTTCTCCCTCGACTGCGCGAAGCTAACCCGGCAGAGCACCTGAACCTGATGAGAAGCACGACTGCGGCCATCCTACTGGGAATCTGAGCAAGAGTTCTTCATCAAAAGTCTTCTACTCAGAGTCTTCTTTCATCCCCAACAGGAAGAGCTCAATTTGGCATCCGGATCCAGGAGTTCTCAATTTTCTCCCCTGGGTGCGCGGTTCTGCTTCCCCACAGTCTGCACCGACCCCTCATCAGTGTTCAGAGCCTACTGGTCTTCTCCGACAACATTTGGCTTCCCGTCAGTCTTGCTTCGAAGAGGACTCGTTCACGGTTCCAACGACTCTGGCGGCACCTGATTCTGAGCTCGGGATCGATCGTGGCATCCCCTTCTTCCTACTGTTGGGAACCTGAAGTAGTCAGATCCGGAGAATTGGCACCCTTTTCGAGCCTCCACTCAGACCAGCAGTGGTACCAGAAGAAATCGACAAAATTCAGATAATTTTCCGATCCAGTTACGAAGAATTCCCCACTGGTCCCGCCTTCAGAAAAATTCAGGAGAGGTCACAGAGGTGCCGTCTTCGACTGCTGGTCCCTGATTCCAGAACGTGGACAGATTCGGCATCGGCTTCCTTTCATCACTTCTAGCTCGAATTTCCCTCCCCGCTTGGCCGGCTGAAGGCCCCTCCCTGTGAGGAGGTAGTGTTTGGATGTAATCATCATCTTCCCTTCCCCATGATCCCCCCCCTTGCATGGGGTGTAGTGTTGTAGCAATTTGAGCAGGTCAAGCTTCCCCGGCGCGGCGTGTGGGGAACACACGCTTCCCCGCTCGCCCACGTCTCCGACTCGGGGCCGGTGTCCTCACACCGGTCAGGTATATGCTGAACCCTCCCTGGATATTTGTGTTTTATTAGTATCATTTCTAAGTTCAGCCGGCGAGGAAGAGAGTGCCCGGTCCCGTGATTCCCGATCACGAGTGGCCACCGCGGATTGAGTGAGGAGAGATCCCCGTACCCTCAAGGCACGGCGTCCGCCCCACTGATGTGGGTGCTCCAATCCAAGGGAGGGGAACTCATTGGCCAAGTCATCACCCTAACCAGCGTGGTTTAGGCTCTCGAATCCACCCTACCATCACTTAGTCACCACGGGGAAAGGGTTGTGCTGCGATATCGGTCCGCCAACATCGAGTCCGCCAATTTGTAAGTGGGCTTGCAAGGCTAGGTCCGAGGTTCATTTGGTTGATACCATTGCACCCTTAGGTCGTGTCACATCAGTTGGTATCAGAGCAAGTCATTGACTTGTTCTCACAAGTCAAGTCCATGGGCACACTTGCATTAGAGTTCTCATCGGATCGCTCCATGCATTATCCACCTCCCATTGTCATTGAGTCTACGGACCAAAAGGCCCCAATTCCCATCATATCCCAAGCCTACCTACCTAATGGGAGCCCCACAGAAATTGACTTCATCGACATGGTAGAAGATAATTGGGTATCCCCCGAAATTGTAGCCACCCTCTCTACGACCGGACAAATTGTGCACAACGGAGACCAAGTCTTCGTTGAATTCCATAAATGGTTTGGAGAGACCAAATACTTTGATGGAGCATGGTGTCAAATTGGTACTTTGGAAGGCCCTTGCATAATCCTAGGGAAACAATGGCTTGATGAACGGAATACCACCTTCCACCCATTGCGTTGGTCTTGCCTAGTTCATCCCCCACATCTCCCGGGAGCCTATGGTTTCAACAACCTTTTGTTCCCTCACCCACCGGAGCCCCATACCCGGCCACCATGCCCTCTCAACCCACTTCAAAGAATGAATGAGGTCATGAGTAAACATGAGGAGAACCCGGCCCACAAGACCAAATCCCCGGGATTGGACACCAACCCAAAGCCCTTCCCCACCTTTAAGGAAATCCATACTCCTATCAATAAGGAGGAAGGACATCAAATCATCCCCGTCCAAACAAACACATACCTCCCCAAACCACTCAATCTCACCCAAAAGATGGTGACCATAGGAGAACTCATCATCAAATGGCTCAAGCAAAATCTCATCCCTCATGCCTTGTACTTTCAAACCCCAACCATGGAGCACCCTTTCCAATTAGCACCCATTAACTCCTATCACACCGCATTCCAATCCTACTATGAGGTAAATGGTTGGGATGATCTCCTCAAGGGTTTAGAATGGCAACTAAAGTTGACTTGCTTATTGACCTTAGGAGCGGCCCACCCAAGAAGACTTAGTCTCATCCACCCATGTGATGGTTCTATCACCTCAGTCTTCACTATTGGTTGTTACACTAGTGACCTCCTTCTCATTCTCCCCATGGAGGAAAAACCCATCATGGTCCACTCCACTCCCATTAAGATCCCAAGTACCTTGATCGACTGGCCCACTAAAGACTTTGGTCCAATTACCTTGGGGAAGGATGACCCACCGTGCGTAGACCATGTGGACATAGAGTTCCTTCCTCTAGGAAGCCCAGTCCATGACCCCTTTGATCCCTTCCAATGGGAGCCTAGTTACCCATGTGACACACCCACCTTACCCACAACTCACCTTTCCCTACCCCAACTAACCATGTTGGACCAAGACCACCTCTTCCAAGACTCGGGCCACACAAAGGGAACCATCGCCATAGACAACATATGCCTAGGAAGCAAGGAAGAGCCCCTTTCCATAATGCCCACCTTCCTAGATCCTTTTGACCCTTTCACATGGAAGTTCAAAGGCCATCCCACACCCATACACATGGAAGCCATCTTTGGGATAGGAATGCATAAGTCTTGGCACAACACATCACTTGGCATGATTCATAAGACGGGTCCATTCATTCACATCACCCACATGTCAAGTAGGAAGCATGAATGGACCATTTTCGGATGTAATGGTCCACCTTCATTCATCATGAGTCTTAAGCATGATAGGTGCACTCTTGGATGTCCGGGTCCCCGGCATTTGCCACCCCTTTGCATGATAGAGCTACATTGGGAGGTCCAGGCCCTCCTATCCTCACTAACCTTCATAGGGAGTCTAGACATGCTAGGTCCACATTTGGGTGCCCGGGACCCCCAACATCCAATAGAGTGCTAGCATTCACCAACTATGTCTCAGGATTGCATACTTGCAAGCACATCATCAAAGGCAATAGGATTTGTCAAAGGCGAATCGATACCCGCAAAAGAAACCAAAACTTCCAAAAGGGTGACTATCTGATGGTCAGGATGAAGAGGCTCTTCCCTAGAGTCGCCTCTACGCTCAGGGATCGAGAGACTGGACCCTTTATGGTCTTGGGGCGATTGAGCATAAATGCCAATGAGTTGGTCCTTCTGAAGGAATATGGGGTCAACCCTCATTGTAGTATGGCGGACCTTGTGCCCTGCAAGGGCCCCGCGGTGGCACCTAGCGAGGATATTGAGCCCATACCCCCTTTTAAGAGTGACCCCACCAATGAGAATCCACTTCTAACCTTGAGAGCCCGGCATGAGCACAAAGATTTGATACTAGTTGAACATAATGACACCATCAGGAGCAGGGCAATCCAGCAGTATCTTGTAAGGTGGAAGGGCCGGCCACGATGGTGGACACATGGGCGAGCCAGGAAGGACTCTTACTCGACGGAGTCGAGCTCTTCGCACCCCGGGAGTATGATGGGGGCATCTCTCACCCTTCATATTTCCCGGTTGTTCACCAGCATGGTTCCATTATGTCAGTCACATTTTCCTGATTCAGTTCATGTAATTTTCATATTTTCTTTGAGTCATAATTATGTAATCTTCTTTTTATTTGAGTCATGTCCCTAGGTCTTTTGTTATTTCCTAAGTTTGTGTGTCATTAAGTTAGTTTGATTAAGTCATTGGGCCCAATTCTTTGGGCTAGGCCCATGGGCGCCCCTCCTCTTTTTGGTTCTTTGTCATTGTGGCAAGAGTCAAGGGCTTTTTGTAAAATGTGGGTTGCCTATATATAGGACCCCATTCCCCCCCATTTTGAGTTAATGAATCAATGAATGAAAATTTGAATTCTCTAGTGTCCAACTTAAATCTTCTTCTTTTGGTGAGAAGCCAATTGAGTGGGTGAGAAGCCCCTATCCCCCCTCTCTCTCTACCTCTCTCTCTCTAATAAGTCATTTTCTCTCTCCTCCACTTTCTCTCTCTAAAACATGCGCCCCTTTCTCTCTCCTCCCCTCCCAACCACCTTTCTCTCTCTTCCCCCCTCCAATAACTCATCCCCAACTCCCCACCAACCCACCTTAACTCCACCCCAGCCCCAAGGGAGATTCCACCACTCCCCACTCCACCCTCCAACCACCAACCACCCACTCCCCTTCCCCAAGCACCCTCTCATCTCCCAAGGGAGAATTCCCACTCCCCAAGCCCCCTTTTACCTTCCCCACACACCTCTTCCCATCCCCCAAGACCAAAATTTAATCCCACCCTTAAACCCATTTTCAAATACCCTTTCCCTCTCACCCACCTTCCCAAATTCGTAGCTCCTCCTCCCACCACCTGTTAGACCCCCTTCCAGATCCCATTCTTCCCTTCCCCCACCTTGGAACACCCCCTCCTAGACCCCCTCACAGCCCGGGCTTTCCCCACACTCATCCACCCCCATTTCCCCTCCCATATACCCCATTCCCCCCCGTCATCTTCAACCTACAGCTCTCAACTGAAGATCTACAGAAGAGTAGCAGCTTGCAGAGATGACCATGGCTTCCTCCTGATGAATCTGAAGGCCCAAGAGATACCCATGGAAGCGTCTGCCAGTCTTCTTCGCAACGGCGGTGGTTTCGTCATCATCTGAGCACTGTGCTGCCCGGGAGAGCTGTTCTCCCTCGACTGCGCGAAGCTACCCCGGCAGAGCACCTGAACCTGATGAGAAGCACGACTGCGGCCATCCTACTGGGAATCTGAGCAAGAGTTCTTCATCAAAAGTCTTCTACTCCGAGTCTTCTTTCATCCCCAACAGGCAGAGCTCAATTTGGCATCCGGATCCAGGAGTTCTCAATTTTCTCCCCTGGGTCCGCGGTTCTGCTTCCCCATAGTCTGCACCGACCCCTCATCAGTGTTCAGAGCCTACTGGTCTTCTCCGACAACATTTGGCTTCCCGTCAGTCTTGCTTCGAAGAGGACTCGTTCACGGTTCCAACGACTCTGGCGGCACCTGATTCTGAGCTCGGGAGCGATCGTGGCATCCCCTTCTTCCTGCTGTTGGGAACCTGAAGCAGTCAGATCCGAAGAACTGCCACCCTGTTCGAGCCTCCACCCAGACCAGCAGTGGTACCAGAAGAAATCGAAAAAATTCAGATGACTTCCCGATCCAGTTACGAAGAATTCCCCACTGGTCCCGCCTTCAGAAAAATTCAGGAGAGGTCACAGAGGTGCCGTCTTCGACTGCTGGTCCCTGATTCCAGAACGTGGACAGATTCGGCATCGGCTTCCTTTCATCACTTCTAGCTCGAATTTCCCTCCCCGCTTGGCCGGATGAAGGCCCCTCCCTATGAGGAGGTAGTGTTTGGATGTAATCATCATCTTCCCTTCCCCATGATCCCCCCCCCTTGCATGGGGTGTAGTGTTGTAGCAATTTGAGCAGGTCAAGCTTCCCCGACGCGGCGTGTGGGGAACACACGCTTCCCCGCTCGCCCACGTCTCCGACTCGGGGCCGGTGTCCTCACACCGGTCAGGTATATGCTGAACCCTCCCTGGATATTTGTGTTTTATTAGTATCATTTCTAAGTTCAGCCGGCGAGGAAGAGAGTGCCCGGTCCCGTGATTCCCGATCTCGAGTGGCCATCGCGGATTGAGTGAAGAGAGATCCCCGTACCCTCAAGGCACGGCGTCCGCCCCACTGATGTGGGTGCTCCAATCCAAGGGAGGGGAACTCATTGGCCAAGTCATCACCCTAACCAGCATGGTTTAGGCTCTCGAATCCACCCTACCATTACTTAGTCACCACGGGGAAAGGGTTGTACTGCGATATCGGTCTGCCAACATCGAGTCCGCCAATTTGTAAGTGGGCTTGCAAGGCTAGGTCCGAGGTTCATTTGGTTGATACCATTGCACCCTTAGGTCGTGTCACATCAGATGGAATACAACAATTGAAAGCTGGAAATAAAATCAGATGGATATCACTCACACCACTGGCCTAGATTTGATCCAAGTACCAGTGAACAGAACATCAAAGATTCTTCTCTTGATGTCACTCTCTCTTAAACTCTTCTTTCAATCTTTCTTATCTCTCTCTTCTCTCTGGATCGTATAGGCTCTTTCTATTTTAGCTCTTCTGAAAAATTTCCACGATCTTCACAATTCACGACCAGTCTTCTCCAGATGGAGAAGTTTTCCTTTTATAGCAGCAACAGATAGGTGGGCGTGTATCCTCCACAAATTCTCGCCCTAGCGCCTTGACCACGTGGCAGCATTTCAGCTCACTGCTTTTCACGTGTCACGATCCTGGCACATCTTCCATTCTTGGGTCACGTGCCCTTCTTAGACTCCTCGAACAGAGATCCTGTTAAGGTCAGACTTATTATCAGCTTGAATCAGTCTGAAAGATAATAGAAAGATGCACCAAGTTAGTTCAAGATTTGAACTAAATGTGCATAGACTTGATGCATATAATACGGTATGCATATGGGAAAGCATGCACAATGAAAAGGAATGCACAGACTTCCTATATACATATGAGGGACCAAAGGCATGTACTGACTTGGTCAACGAATGTGTGAGCTTTGTATGCAACAAGCACAACTATGCACAAACTTAATTATGTATATGTATATGAAATGCACATAGGGACGGACTACTCATGCACAGCCATGGCATTGAGATGTGTACAGACTTTGTGTGTACGGGACAAAAAGATGCATCGACTTGTTGTGCCTAGAGTTTGAGCATGAATACATAATGCATAGTCCTGATGAAATGATGCACGAACTTAAATGCTTGAATCAACAAAAGTTGCACAGACTTGTGGTCATGCAGCAACAAGAGTTGCATAGACTTGGTAACGAAATATGCACTGACTATATGTGCTCGAAGTGAGAGTCGCACCAACTTATTGTGCCTACCACAACACAAGTTGCACGGACTTGGTAACGAAGTATGCACTGACTATATGTATGCATGGAACAGAAAGATGCACTGACTTTGTATATGCAGAATGAACACAGACTACACTGACTTAGCTGTGAGCTGAGCTAATGGAAGAATGATGCTTGCACTGACTTGGTTGAGTGTAACAACATGGGTTGTACACACTTGACAACGTGCAGTGAAATGCTGTACCGACTTTCAATGTACAGACAAAGTATGCACAGACTTCTTATGCGACAGATGCAATGAACACGCACCGACTTTCAATGCGTGAACAAAATATGCACAGACTTTGTATACTGAAAGATGTAACTATGCATTGAACTATGTTTAAATTCTAATCTCACATGACTCATAGATTGTCATTGTCAAAACTAGGGTTCCAACAATCTCCCCCTTTTTGATGATGACAACTATAAGTCATGTAAGATTTATTTGCTAACATTCATAACTGAGTTCATCGACAAATGAACCATGAATTCAACATAAACATGCAACATAACATAGCATTTCTGTGTACTTTAAAAAGATATAAAGTAGTGTTTGAATGAAAAATTCTCTTTCAGCACTATTTTTACAGCAGAAATTGTCCATCAAACAAAACAAACTGAAAAAGCTGTAAAACTATGTGTCCAAGCTGACCCTGTCCTGTTGCTCTTCATTTACACATTTTGCACATTCACATTCACATTCGTCTCATTCTCCCCCTTTGTCATTATCAAAAATGGGGAACTGGGAGAAATCAGTGACCTCGATAACTCCCCCTGTCTGTTGGAAGATATGCTGAGCTGGAACCAGAGATGGGAAGTCTGTTCAGTGTTGATTTGTTTTTTTAATTAGATTAGATTCCTATCCCGCCCCCTTTAAATACATACATGCATAAACATGTGAATCAAAGACAAGGGGATGAAAGGATGGAAATACTAACCGTGATCGCCACCAAGGATTAACAATGACGCAAGGATGAAGAAAGGAGTGCAACGGCGCCGTATACCTTGGAACTTAAAGACTTGATCGCGCTTGAAACGGGGTGCGGGGAACTTGTGGATTCAAACCTCCTCTCCTTCCAGCCGGCTAGAGGAAGAGGGCCTCACGTTGTATTCATGCTCTTCTGCAAAACAAAGATCAAAACACAAAGGTAAAACCCATTAGAACATGCATGTGTAGTATCAATCCCGGAGTGATAAAATAGTGTTAGAAATTGAGGGCAAACTCACCGGGGGGAGGTTTTAAACCCCTATGGAAGAGTGAAAATAATAGGTGGGTGTGTTGTGCATGCATAGGATTTGAAATCACAAGATCTGATGGAGAGAGTAGAGAGAATTCAATGATGCAAAACGGAGAAAAACGCATGTGTAGCAGAAAGTGCAGGAAACTGTGATGATTTGTGATTTTGAGAGGAAGAGAACTAAGAGTGGAGATCATAAAATCAAGCCTAGAAGGATGAAATTGAAAGTTAATACTTCCCTCTTCAAGATGGGGTCGAAGTTGTGAGTCGACGGTGCAGCATGGCTTCGCCCCACGTCCGGAAAGAGCCCCCCGTCGCGACTGCGAACTGGGCAGTTTTTATAGAGTTTTGAAAGAAAGCCTCATCTTCTTATCACGATTCCTGGAGATAGAGTCCAAGATAAATCGAGTTCTTTGGATCAAGCTCGAGATAATACTAAGGACAAGAGATAGGAACAAACGGGGATCAATTCGGAGGAGGATTCTAGAAGATATGTCTTTTGGAAGGCAGCCCCGGAGCCTTATCTGCAGAGTTTGAGTTGAACTAGGAAACATAAATCCTGATCTTACGACCCAGATCCCGAGAGATATAGCCAATGAAAATTTGATTCCTATGAACCAAATTCAAGATAATACCAAGGGCTAGAAGTAGGAAAAAACGGAGATCAATTTGGATAAGAAGTCAAGAAGTTATGGACTCTTCAAGAGGGCCACGGCGCACAGAAACGGAGCAGAGTCCAGCACGAATTGGACTCTCTGATGCATGTAATGGTCTATCATAGGACCGTCATATGATGTAACGGACTAGGGTAGGTCCGTCACACTCTGGAGGTCGAACGAGACGTTTTCGGATGAGATTGGATGTAACGCACGTAAACAGGGCCGTCACTTGGTCTAACGGTCAAGGATAGGACCGCCACACTCTAGGGGTTGAACCGGGCTGTTTTGGGCAAGTTTTGGTGTGACGGTCTATCGTAGGACCGTCACACTGAAGTAACGGTCTTCACTGGGCCGTCACTTCAATGAAGTAACGCACCTGCAAATGACCTTCACATCGATGAAGGCAGATTCTGGGCAGACTGCGCGCGACTTTAGAAATTGAAGCATATCTCTCAAACGGTGGGGAATTAGAAAAAGTGGTAAACATAAAAGTTGTAGATAACTAAGAGAGGAACAACTTTTATGAAGAAATAAATGTGAGAAAATGATTGGAAGAGGGTGAAAATGGGGCTGGAAGAGAGAGAAAAATTCTAGAATGTAGGTGAACAGCACGGCATGCCAGAAAAATACAAATAGCTCACAATCGGGGCAGAACCGGCCAACAGTGTAGAAGAAGAAATTGTAGATCTTTGAAAGAGGAACAACTTTGATGAAGACAACTTTTTGAATAGAGGATTGTAAGAGGGTGAAAAAGAACCACTTTTAAGACTGCGCAGTGAGAGAGAGCCGATTACTTGAGGGAAGTCGGCCTAAATGGGCCGAAAGTTGATTTGGAAGCCGGAATTTGATAAGATAAGCTCCGAGGCTCTAAGAAATCATGATCTCCAAGACTCAAAGGATATGGAATGGTAAAAATGGGCTCAAAATCCATCCAAGAAAGCTCCAAAACAATGGCTAATTCGGGGCATCAAAAATGATGAATAAGAGAAATGACACAACTTGTGGGCTAAAACGGGTGTCAACATTCAGCAAGGAGGTGTGAAGATCTCTAATGGAGTCTGACAGCATATCTAGCTTTTGATGCATAGTACTCCCCAGTATGTCCACTAGGGAGGTAGTGGACTCTTGTTTTGTGATAGATTGTCTAACGTTCTCTGAGAGGGTCTGCAAATAAGACTGGACAATTTGAAACTTATTAATGATTTCCTACTGACTGGCTGCTATCTTAATCAATGTGCCCTTTATCAGTTCAAACTCAATTTTAAGATCAAAAGTGTGGCTAAGAATTTGAGCCATCTTATTGAAAGTGGAGAGTTGGGTATCTTGAATTTTACTGACCATGTCACCAACTCTATTGCTAATAGCCATAAGAGATTCCAAAATCTCTCGCTTCATCAGTTTTTCATTTAGCAGTTAAAAACTCTATCCCTTGAGCTTTCACAATCTTTTCCAGATGTGTCAGTCGTCCATCTACTCTGTCCAATTGAAGAGTATTGAACAAAAATTGTTTGTTCATCAATTCATTTTGATTAAGTACAATTTCTATCAAATTGGATAACATCTATGCAATATTAGGTTTAGCATTTGTTCCATGTGAACTAGAAGTGGAGGCACTAGAGTCTGGTAACTCAACGTGATACGCATGTTGCTGTTCAAGAGGTGGTATGGCAAGACTAATCACATCTCCAAAATATGGACCATATTCAGGAGCCTGAGAGAACGACATTCTTGGATACATTCTGTGGTGAGGGGCAGGTCCCCTAACATATTCTTGTGATTCTTCTTCAGCTGCCCCTGGAGCTAGAGCAATTGGTTGCTCGTGTGGAGCTTCTTCAGCAGATACTTGAACTCCTTGTGGTTCATCCTCCTGTTCATTTACCACAGACTCTGCAATTTCTTCATATATCTCTTCAGCAGCTTCCTTCATTATCTGTGTGATCTTTTCAGCAAGAGACTCTTCTTCACTTTCCTCTTCTTGAGGAATTTTAGTTCTTTCCTCTTCTTCATCTGCCTCTTGTCCTTGCTGGACTTTATGTTGTTCCTGTTCAGATTGTACCCCAAATTTATCAAACAATTGACTGATATTTTGATCCAACTACAGTGTTATTTGAGCATCTGTTAGATTTAGCTCATGGACTTCTTGTTGCAAGAGAAGGTCCATGAGATTCTTCTCAACAGACTCGACAGTAGTCTCCTCTTGTTGTACAGCAGTTGATTGACTTCTTTTATCTGAAACACCCTTATGAACTTTCTTTCTCTTCTTCAAAGGAGCTGGGTCCTGATCATTTGACTCTTCTTGATCCTTTCCTAGACTGACCTGAGGCTATTCACTTTGTTCTATGGCATCTTTCACTTTATTGCCTTTGGATGATTTCGACCTCAAGTACTTGTTGATAAAATCCAAGTTATAGATGTTTACTTTGGGAATATCCTTTGATGATTCCCATTCCAGTGGAATTTTCATTTTTCTAAAAATTGCTATCAGATGAGCAGCATAAGGTAAATTTCTCTTTGACTCCTTGAAGGTACTCATTATCTGAAGCATTATAGCTGGTAGACATATCTTGATACCTTTGAGTAGGCAGAAGAGAATAAATCTCTGAGAATCTGTCACTCTCCCTCTACCTCCGACTTGTGGAGTTATCATTGTTGTAAGAATATGATGAATTAATCTCCTTAGAGGGGAAAATTTTCATGCATTGAACTGGGTGAGATGCGTCTATTTCTTTGGATCTCTGGGGTCTCTAGGCAGTTCTGTAATGAGGGAGTAGGCTTCATGCGGATTTACATCAAATTCACCTTCTACTTCCCCTCCTTTTGGAATACGAATGACTTTATGTAGAAAGTGCCTAGACAAGTCAATCTTTACTCCTCTAACTACAGACTGAACCCTTGACTTTTCAGAGACACATTTCAAGTTGCAGTAAAATTCAGCAACCAATTTAGGATAATAAATCCTATGCTCACTCAAGAATTTCTTCAATTTCTGAAATTTAAAAATCTCTAATACTTCAGGAAATTCAAAAATCATAGGTTGGTCATCAAAATCTACGTACCGTGGAAACATGACCTTTCCTACTTCCAAAACCACCTCAACCTGTGAAGGAGACTTAGCAACTTCTGAATACTTAGCAGGGACCCCTTCTTCTTCATAATCATACATAGCGGCTTTTGAAACAGCCGTCTTGAGCCGCTTGGAGGAACTCCTTTCTACCTTATCTTTCCCTTTTTCTTTCTTTTGTTGGAATGCCTCTCTGGGTGAATCTGATGGCAACTGCTCCTCTGAAGTATCCTTCGGTAGAACTACCATTTCCTTTCTCTTCATGTTGAGTGATTCCTTCTGAACCGATTCATAAGTGGTTCCCCTTGTATGTGCTGCCTTTGACCTCCGCTCAAACCAATAAGTGACACCAGTCTGCTGGACCTGCGAAGGCGGCGGCTGTTGCTCTTCTGTGCCCTTCTTCTTCTTTCACTCGTGGCGGACAGAGAAGACATGGTGGAGGCGATGAGAGGAGAAGGAGGAAACGAGGAGAAGGAATGTGCGGATGAGAGAGGGAAGGTTGGAGAAGCAGGCTTGCTGGCTGAGCTTGAGAGAGGGAGACTCGAGAGCGGACGACGCTTCATCTTCAAAGAAGAGGGTATGATCGAAAAAGCAAGTAGGGTTTCGTATATATGAGACGCAGCCAACTTTACCAATATTCAATGGTTAATACCCAAAATACCCTTCACCTTTAAAACATAAAAAGCCTTTCTACGCAGAAGAGCGATATTCGGTATATGAGATTATATCTCAAAATATTATTCTCCACAATTTATCCTTATGAGTCAATGGAAGAGAAACAGCTTAATCAAGGAAATAACTCAATCAAAAACATCCTTAATCTTACCAGCATCTTTCATAAGCCAATAACTGATTGAAAAACCCAATTTTTATATAGACTTTAAATCAGTATAAATTTAATGAAGGAACCATAGGGTCAACCATATTGATCATAAACTTTTGCACAATTTTGATTGAACATTTCAGTATAACAACACCTTTTTACTCATGGAAACATGTTGATCAAACACCAGAATCCCTGGTTACTCAGTGGGATATACCTTTATGTTTCATAAATTTTTGAACAGAGATAGCATTAATTCTCATGACTTAACCTCTGAATTTCTTTAAGACAGATGGTCAGTTTCTCAAATAAAATACCATTGCTCTACCAATATTAATTTTTATTGAATGGCGTATTCCCAGGTCCTTTATCAGAATTTTCTTTAGACATGAAGTAAGGACCATATAAGCCTTAGATTTCCTATCAGATTGGCTTCTTACTAAAAGCTTTTAGACTTTAGATGCCTTACTGAGCAATTTCCAATTTGAAATATTTTAAGACCATTGAGGAATCATTCAGATTAATTGTGAAGGCTTTTCAATTAAGATTTAATGTTCATATACTGAAGATCACATCTCAACAAAGATCAGCAATTTAGTTCTGAGATCAGGGTGATTTTAGTAGTTAATTATTGAAGATAAATAAAGGTGACATTAATCTGATATTACTCTCCCTGATTTGCATAATCTATGATCTTATTAGAGGATAGAAGTGGAGAAGAGAGGAAGATACTGAACAAGGAGATGTTGGAGAAAGCCACTCATGAACAAAGAGAAGACTAAGGCTAGATAAGATGAGTCCAAAAACACAACCTTAGGTACCAATAGCAAATGACCACTCAACTCTTATAAACTAGAAATCATCTAGAATTGACCTTTCATCTTATATTAGATTCAACTAGACTTCAAAAGCTATATCACAACAGTAGTACCATCCAGCCTGGCAATCATAAAGTGCTGACTATCGCAGCAAGACATTATTAACTCATACAGACATTCAATCTCTGATATGTTCAGTTCCCCCTCAGAACGACCAAAGATATCAAACACTCATTATTTAATCTTCTTAAGTACACAGATATGTATGTGTTTTACATAAACATGAAGATGGATGCATCTACTCATTATCATGAATTTTAAACAAAGTGCATCAATGAACAACATGAAAATGTGGATTGACATAGATCACAGTAGATAAGCAATCTAATCATGCATGCATACTAATGAAGAGAAAAATAACATGGACAAGAGAAGAGAGTGGGGTTGACTGACCTCTGTGTGCCTTGATTTTATTAACCCTTTATTTCTTCTTCAAGGCACACCTGCAAGTTAAAATTACTTTGCAAATTTGGGGACCCAAGAGCTCTTGGGTCCTGTCAGTTGAGTAACACCTCTAGCAGGTGTACTCCAAGATTTCAAACCTTTCTATCGTCAAATTCCATAGCATGGCAGTCATTCATAATATGTCCTATTCTCCCATGATAATGACAATGAATAGCAGTATTCAAATTTTTCTTAACAGGATAAACATGAATATTTTTTGGGTGAACATTCGTTAAAATGTTTCTGCCATGGAAATTAGTGCTCCTTTTCACATGCCAGCACTCAAAGGCACGATGGCCAACTTTATCACACTCAAGACATGCAAAAGTTTTTCTATTAAAGGTAGCTTTATCCACAGGGAAATTTTTAGATTTTGAACTACCTTTTCTTGCCAGGGCATCCCAGCAGTGGGCTGCAACATGGCCCAACTTCCCACAATGGAAACAATAAATTTTATTCTTCTGAAATGCATGGTATTTGTCTTGAGTTTTTCCAACATGAAGTTTCTTAGCGGTCAGCTCATCTAGCTCCATTATCCCACACTCATGCATCTTATGACCAAATTTCCCACAATAATGATATGAAGTGATTCTTGTGTGTGCATGTGAATGAATGGGGAATTTTTTGTAACATGCACTTGTTCGTGACATTTTTTAGAACCAGATGAAATCTTAACAGCATTAGATGAAGCTTAGGCTTTCCTTTTACTTTCAACCTTTTTCTGTTTTCTTACATTTTTAGATTTTTATCTTGATTTTCAGTCCTCTTTGCAGTAAACTAGAAAATAGGTGTAACAAAACTAGAAGCCAAAGAGTTTTGATTTTTATCAACAAGATCCTTCTTACCTGCAGGATGATATCCTAACCCTTCCTTTTGAAAACTTGTTTTGACACCGAGGATCTTGTTTAGGTTATCTTTTCCTTGAACAAATTTAGACAATGAATGTTTAAGGTCCTGAATTTCAGAATTCAAGGAGGTAATGCTCAATTCATAGCTCACAATTTCAGTCTCACAGGAAATGACCTGTTGATGCAGTGCATCATTTAGGCTCTTCAGAGTTTCAATTTCCTGTACAAGTTTTTGTTCCTTATCAGCATCAACTTCCTTTAAGACACATTTTCCTTTTTCAATAGATGTCCATTTTTATGACATGATAGTGTTCAGAACCATTAGCCTTTTGTTTTGATCCTTCAATTTGTAATTTTCTTCAATCAAAATATCTTGATTAATAGCTTTCAGATTTTCAATCAATTGTTGTTCATGCAACTCAAGTTCCGAATTCCTATTCCTCATATCTTCTATCTCTTCTTTAAGAGACACAACTTGTTGCTCTTGCAGCCTAAGTTCAGATAGGAGATCATTATTCAACATCTTAACATAATCACATTTATTGCATGAATTTTCACTTCTTTTCAGACTGTCTTTTAGGTTGGCGTTTTCACATTTCAACTCTCTAATTTCATGCAACATGGCCTTTTTCATCTCTTTCATTTCACGTTTATAAGATTTATAACTATCAAGCAAATTATCATGCATCTCAATCAGTTCATCCAATGAATTTTGTTCTGATTCGGAGTTTACCTTTGATGAAGAGTCGTCAGACTGATCACTGCTGTGATCCTTTGTCATAAAGCACTTATGGTTCTCTTCACCATATCTGAAGGTCAGCTCATCCATCAACTCCTTAGCATTCCTGCACTTAGTCACGCATCAGAGTACATTAGCCTTTACAGCCCCTTTCAACATTTCCAGGGCTTTTCTATTTTCAGTATTCATCAACTCGTGACCAATATTCCAGTCTGACTTATTCACTGGTATATCATAGGGTCCATGTTCAATCAAAATCAGCAGATTCGAATCTATGGAATTCATGTAATCCCTAAACTCTCTATGCCAGTCAGAGAAACACAATCCATCGAACATTGGAACTTCAGACACAGAATCCATGACAAATAAACGAGATGCTAGACAATCTACACAATCAATCAATGCACCGAAAATAGCAGGATCCACTACAGATCGTTGGATCTAATAAATCAGTAACACGCTCTGATACCAATTGTTAAGACAGGTGGTACGCGGAAGTAGATCCAAAGGGGGGTGAATGGATCTTTAGAAATATTGCCCAAATAAAATTATGAATGAGCTTCCAAGAACAGATTGACGAATTTCCACCTAAGATGCCAAGAGATCAAATCTTCTATTGAGCAAGTGAGCAAACACATGGAGCGCACCTAAGCATGCAACTAGTGAAAATAGAGTAAACAAACAAACCACTACACACAAGTTTTTTTAGGTGGTTCGATCTCTATCAAGAGATCTACGTCCACCCCACACTCGATAGAGTGTGGCTTCACTGCTGACTACCAGCTTGCCGCTGATCCACAGCTTCAGGGATAAATCCCTACAATCCGATGGGCCTTACACCTTCTGTCGACCAGAGGAGTCCTCTGCAACCACTGGGGAATTACAGCTTCACCCGTCTAGAGGAATCCTCCTCTGCCCGCTAAGCATCACAGCTTGCTCTGTTGACAAACAGCTTGAAGGAAAAGTAAAATGAAAATAGAAGATAAGAAACAACAACGACTGAAAGCTGTAAACAATGAAGTGCAGATGTGGCTCTCAAGGAGCTGACTGGCCTGGATTTGATCCACGGTCCAGTAGAGTAAATCTTCAGTGAACTTATTCTTCTCTTCGATCTCTCTCTCTCTTCAACTCTTCTTTTAATCTTTCTTCTCTCTCTCTCTTCTCTCTGGATCGTATAGGCTCTTTCTGCTTCAGCTCTTCTGAAAAATTTCCACGATCTTCACAATTCATGATTAGTCTTTTCCAGATGGAGAAGTCTTCCTTTTATAGCAACAGCAGATAGGTGGGCGTGTGTCCTCCATGAATTCCCGCCCTAGTGCCTTGACCACGTAACAGTATTTCAGCTCACTGCTTTACACGTGTCACGATCCTAGCACATCTTCCATTCTTGGGTCACGTGCCCTTCTTAGACTCCTCGAACAGAGATCCTGTCAAGGTCAGACTTATTATCAGCTTGAATAAGTCGGAAAGATAATAGAAAGATGCACCAAGTTAGTTCAAGATTTGAACTAAATGTGCACAGACTTGATGCATATAATACGGTATGCATATGGGAAAGTATGCACAATGAAAAGGAGTGCATAGACTTCCTATATACATATGAGGGACTAAAGGCATGTACTGACTTGGTCAACAAATGCGTGAGCTTTGTATGCAACAAGCACAGCTATGCACAAACTTAATTATGTATATGTATATGAAACGCACATAGGGATGGACTACTCATGCACAGCCATGCCACTGAGATGTGTACAGACTTTGTGTGTATGGGACAAAAAGATGCACTGACTTGCTGTGCCTAGAGTTTAAGCAAGAATGCATAATGCACAGTCCTAATGAAATGATGCATGAACTTAAATGCTTGAATCAACAAAAGTTGCACAGACTTGTGGTCATGCAGCAACAAGAGTTGCACATACTTGGTAACGAAATATGCACTGACTATATGTGCTTGATGCGAGAGTCGCACCGACTTACTGTGACTACCACAACACAGGTTGCACGGACTTGGTAACGAAGTATGCACTGACTATATGTATGCATGGAACAAAAAGATGCACTGACTTTGTGTATGCAGAATGAACACGAACTACACTAACTTAGCTGCGAGCTGAGCTAATGGAAGAATGATGCATGCACTGACTTGGTCGAGTGTAACAACATGGGTTGTACAGACTTGACAGTGTGCAGTGAAATGTTGTATCGACTTTCAATGTATAGACAAAGTATGCACGGACTTCTTATGCGACAGATGCAATGAACACGCACCGACTTTTAATGCGTGAACAAAATATGCACAGACTTTGTATACTGAAAGATGCAACTATGCATTGAACTATGTTTCAATTCTAATCTCACATGACTCATAGATTGTCATTGTCAAAACTAGGGTTCCAACACCTTCTGGCCCGCACCGTGTCGGTGAATTATGGGCAATGTCCCTGTCCCATCTCCTACAGAGGGAGCTACATTATGTATATTTATGCTATACCTGCTAACGAATGCTCGCATGCTTGGATGAAGAAATGAATAATAATAATAATAATAGCTTTAAAAAAATTGGCTACCACAGCCTGCCTTCCCAATTTCGGCTTTCGCAGCCCGCTTTCCTGATGTTGGCCTTCACGACCAGCTTCCCAATCCTTGGCTTTATAGCCTGCTTCCCCAACCTTTGGCTTTTATAGCCTACTTCCCAACCTCTGGCTTTTATGTCCTACTTCTTCAACCCTTGGCTTTATAGCCTGCTTCCCAACTTCGGCTCTTTGTAGCCTACTTCTCAACTTTGGCTTTCATAGCTTACTTCCCAACTTTGGCCCTCTGCGGCCCGCTTCCCAACTTTGGCTCTTTGTAGCCTGATTCCCAACTTCGGCTTCTTGCAGCCTGCTTCTCAACTTCAGCTTGTAGTCCGCTTCCCCAACATTTAGGCTTCTGTAGCCCACTTCCCTTCGGCCTTCGTGGCATGCTTCCCGATGTTGGCTTCCGTAGCCTGCTTCCCCGATCTTTGGCTCTCGTAGTCTACTTCCCTTAATTCCGGCTCTTGCAACCTATTTCCCTTCCGCTCTTGCAGCGTACTTCCCAATTTTGGCTTTTGTAGCCTACTTCTCAATTTCGACCATCGCAGTCTGCTTTCCCAGTTCTGGCTCGTACAGCCCAATCTTGGCCCTCACGGCCTACTTCCTACCCTTGCGGCTCGCTAATCTCCCAACCTCGGCTTCCGTAGTCCACCTCCTCAATTTGGGCTCTCATAGCCTGCTCCCCAACTTTGGATTTTGTAGCCAGCTTCCCGAGTGTGGCTCTTGTAGTCCGCTTCCTCGATTTTGGGCTCTTAAAGCCTACTCCCCAATTTCGGCTTTTGTAGCCAGCCTCCCGATTGTGGCTCTTGTAGTCCGCTTCCTTGATTTCAGCCTTCGTGACCTACTTCTGCAACACCAATTCTGGCCCTTGCGGCCCACTTTTCCGGGTCGGATTTCACAGCCAGTACTCCCAGCGCATCAGAGAACAAAAAGACTCTCTCTCCACTCTAGATCAGACCTTCCGTCCGGCTAGAGAACAAAAGATCCCTCCACTCTAGAGCGGACCTTCCGTCCGGCTAGAGAATAAAAAGATCCTTTCACTTTGGTTCGGGCCTGTCCCCCAGCCAGAGAACAAAAAGACTCTCTCCACTCTAGATCAGACCTTTCGTCCGGCTGGAGAACAAAAAGATCCTTTCACTCTAGATCGGACCTTCCGTCCGGCTGGAGAACTAAAAGATTCTTTCCACTCTAGATCAGACCTTCCATCCAGCAAGAGAACCAAAAGATTCTTTCACCCTACATCGGACCTTCTACCCGGCTAGAGAATAAAAAGATTCTTCCACTTTGATTCGGACCTACCGCCTAACCAGAGAACAAAAGATTCTCTCCACTCTAGATCGGACCTTCTGTCCGGTCGGAGAACAAAAGACCCATTTACTCCGACTTAGACCTTACGTCTAGCCAGAGAATAAAAGACCTTCGTCTTGACACTCACCCCGTGTCCATGAATAAACCACGTCAACTCCCGACAACCCGTCGGCATTGATGAATAAATCTGTAATTCCTTTCACTTTGATTTGGACCTCCCGTCCAGATCATTGACTAAACAAACCCTTCTCTCCGTCCCTCTAGGTGACGAATACCCCTTTGATGTGGACCTCCCGTCTAGATCATTGACTAAACAAACCCTTCTCTCTATCCCTCTGGGTGACGAATACCCCTTTGATTTGGACCTTTGGTCCAAATCATTGACTAAACAAACTCTTCTCTCCGTCCCTTCAGGTGACGAATCCCCCTTTGACTTGGACCTTCCATCTAAGTCATTGAATCAACAAACTCTTCTCTCCGCCCCTTCGGGTGACGAATATCCCTTTGATTTGGACTTTCCGTCCGGGTCATTGAATCAACAAACTCTTCTCTCCATCCCTTCGGGTGACGAATATCCCTTTGATTTAGACTTTCCGTCCGTGTTATTGAATCAACAAACTTTTCTCTCCGTCCCTTCGGGTGACGCATATCCCTTTGATTTGGATTTTCCGTCTGGGTCATTGAATCAACAAACTCTTCTCCTTCGGGTGACGAATATCCCTTTGACTTAGACCTTCCGTCTGAGTCATTGAATCAACAAACTCTTCTCTCCGTCCCTTCAGGTGACGAATATCTCTTCGATTTGGACTTTCTATCTGGGTAATTGAATCAACAAACTCTTCTCTCCGTCCATTCAGGTGATGAATATCCCTTTGATTTGGACCTTCCGTCTAAGTCATTGAATCAACAAACTCTTATCTCCCTCCCTTCGGGTGACGAATATTCCTTTGATTTGGACTTTCCGTCCGAATCATCGAATCAACAAACTCTTCTCTCCGTCCCTTCGGGTGACGAATATCCCTTTGATTTGGACCTTCCGTTCGGATCATCTAATCAACAAACACTCCTATCCGTCCCTTCGGGCGATGAATATGCCTTTTAGAAGAATAAACCCTTATCCCCAACCTTTGGCCTTCGTAGCCTGCCTCCCAACTTCGGCTCTTTGTAGCATGCTTCCCAACTTCGGCTCTTTGTAGCATGCTTCCCAACCTTGACTCTTTGCGGCCCGCTACTCAACCTCGGCTTTCATAGCCCGCTTTCCAGTAACTTTGGCTTTCATAGCCTGCTTCCAGGATCTGACCACGTGGCCCAGTTTCTCGACCTTAACTTCGGTCCGCGGACCCGCTCTCCTCATCATGTTGATGAATCCCTCAGTCGGTCTGCACCTGCAGACCCCGCTCTCTCATCCCTCTCTCGCGCCGTCTGTGGCTGAGGGGCATTTGTGGACACTAAAAAAAAAATTCCCACCCCATGTTTACGTGCAGGGGAATAAAGAAGAGGAGAAAAGAGAAGAAAAGATGAGAAGAAGAAACGAAGAAAAGGAAGCCCCTCAACTGCCCCTCTAGCGGCATGCTTCCGAACGGCCTTTCAGCGGCACACTCGGGATGGCCTTCCAATGGCACGCCCATGCTAGCCCTCAGCGGCACACCCTCAGGCCCCCCGGCGGCGCACCCTACAGGCGCCCTCACCGGCATGCCTTTGAAGTGCCCCAACGGCAAGCTTCAGTCAACTGTTCAGCGGCACACCCCTAGTCACCTCAGTGGCACACCCCTTGTCGCCCCAGCGGCACACCCTCGTGGCTGCCCAACGGCACACCCCCTTCGATCGCCCTTCAGTGGCACATCCAGGGGTTGCCCTCCGATGGCAATCTCTCTTCGCCCCCTCAGTGGCACACATGGCCAGTGCCTTCAGCAGCACATTGGCCAGCCCCTCTAGTGGCACACTTGGCCAGCCCCTCCACCGGTGCACCTTCCTATCACCCGCAAACGGCACGCCTTCAGTGCCCTCCCAACGGCACACTCTCTAGCCAACTCCAGCGGCACACTAGCCCGTGCACTCGTCCGGCACACCCCGTTGCACCCCTGCCTGGCACACCCTGGGAAAGCCCTCAGCGGCACACCCTTGTAAGGCCTTCAGCGGCACACTCCCTCAAGGGCCTTCAACGACACCCCCATTGGTGCCTCCCAGCGGCACACCCCCCGGGTGCCCTTTCAGCGACACACGTGCAAGCCCTCTAGTGGCACACCCTCAAAGCTTGCCAGCCTTTAGCGGCGCGCTTGCCAGCCCTCCCAGCGGCACGCCGTGGCAAGCCTCCAGCGGCACAGCTTTTCGCCCACCCAGCGGCACAACTTTCCAGCCTTTCCGCGGCACACTTTGACCTCTTCTTTGCCCGGTGCAGCCGGCAAACAAGATCTCATGCCATGACCTATGATCCTTGGCGTGCAATGAGGATCGGGCAGGGTTGGCTGAGGTGTCATTCCCTCTTGAAGGCACGTTGGCTACACTTTGCAGTAGAGGACGGGGGAGGGTCAACTCCCATTTAATGCACGTCGACGTCGGATGCTCCCGCCATCGACTGTCCCGCTACTGGAGGTATAAAAAGCCCCCCTCTCCATGCGAACAGAGACACACACACACATACACAGAGAGACAGACACACACCAACGGAGGGAGCCATGACGGTGCTAAAGGAGAAGAAGAAAAGAAGAAGAGAGGAAGAGGAGGTCCCTCCGGCGACTATCGGCTGACGAGAGAGAGAGAGTAAGAGAAAGAGAGAGAGAGGGAGAGTGAGAGCTTGTTGTAACGAGGGAGAGAGGAGAGCAGGGTGCCCTCGCCCCTGCTCAACCTTGGCTCCCCCGCCCCCCATTTCCTCTTCCTTTCCCCTTTCTTCCTCCTTTCATCTTTGTATCTTCCACCCCGACGTTCTTGATGTACTTGGCCGATTATGGCTTTCACTTTTTATGAATGTAAATCCCCTTTCTTTGGGTTTCTCACTGTCTCTGGTCGTTCCGAGTCTTTGTGTGCATTTGTTCGCTCCCCTCCTCTCCTCCGGTGATCTAGCCTCCATGTAGGGACCCATAACTTCACCCTTGCCCTCCTAGCCTCTCCGAACACCCAGACCAACCTTCCCTTTCCCCAACTGAAGCTTCCCCTTTGGACAAGCCAAACCAAGACCCCTAGTTCTTCCCCCCCCCTTTGGCTCCGTCCTACATAGCTAGCTTTCAATCCAGCCTCCCCAGCCCTCAGGCGATACACCTAGCTCAGCCTCCCACCGGTTCACCCTCAGCTCGGTGCAGCTTCCCCGGCCCCCAGCGGCACACCCATTCCAGCCTTCGCTAGTACAGCCCCTGGCCGGTGCACCCTTAACCCCTCTGAGCCTTCCCTGACACATGAAGTCCCACGATCAATGACACCCAAGAGGGGGGTGAATTGGGTAATTACAGAAAATATCAAAACAATTTTCTGATTTAAAAACACTCACACGGTGAGGGCTACAAACACAAAGGGGTCAGTCGAAGAACAGATTTGAAGCTAGCACCAACAATCTTATTCAGAGGTTCTTTGGTACCGGGCAGAGTTCAGGAATCCAAGGATTCTCTCATGCAAGATATTTTCCTTCTGATGAGACTGACCACATCAGTCAGAGGATACCTTTCGATATACCACAAGATATTCGCAGACAGATTGATGAACCAAGATTCGAGCAAGCGTCCGATGCACACACAAAGCTAGCGAAGTAGAGCAGAATGGAGATAGAAGAGAGGGATCAAACTATACAAGGGACAACAATTTTAAGGTGGTTCGAATGCAACAGCAGCAACCTACGTCCACCCTTCACAAGGTGAGGAACCACACACTATCTTGTATAGGATTACAAGATCAACACCACACACACAAACACACGTGAAGGATGTAAAACCCTTACAAGGATGATGAACCACACACACATACACACACGAAAGAGAAAAACACTAAAAGATGTACACACGTACACGGATCTATGAGAATCCACACACACAAGGGATTGGAAAAAGGCAAGAAGGCAAAAACCAGTTTGAGCACAAATTGAGAATGAATAACAAGGAGTAAGAACACAAGACAGCTCCCCCTTAATGAATGACAAAGATTCAGGATGCAGCTTCTTCTGATCTTGATCTATGCTTGATTTGGATGAAGATTTGAACTTGAACACCTCTGATCTTTGGTGAAGGATTCCCTCGGATCACTGTTCATGTGAACAGTGCAGACACTCTCCTCTTGTTCTATCAATTCAGCATTAGGGTTCTCTTGCCCCTTGAATGAGATCTTTTATAGATCTAGGAAGGGCCTGGGACAAGTGCCAGACCAAATCCACAATTCACTCCTTGAAAGTTGGGCTTTTTCTTAAACAATTGGGGGAGATAGACTTCACTCGAGCTTGGACAAACAAGTCAACAAAGGGGGCTTTCGAGGCTACCGGTTGACCGGAACCAGGGGGCCGGTTGACCTAAACCTGTAACAGATAGGACTTTTTGATTCTGGCAAAATCGGTTGACCAAAATGGCAGGGGTGGTCGACCGGAACCTGTAAACCGTTGATCTCTTGAGTTCTGGGAAAATCGGTTGACCTGAAATCCAGGGGCGGTCGACCTAAAACCTGTAACATTGAGAAATCTTCAATTCTGGAAAAACTGGTCGACCTTCCTTTGAGAACTGGTTGACTGAAATGGTCTTGGCCTGCAGAAATAAGTTGTTAGCCCAGTAAAAAAATATCAGAGCATAAATGACATTAGATGAAATATCGCTTCATGCAATACGGAGTTAAAGATAGATAACTCAGTATAACTCCATGGGAAGACATTTATGCATTAGCCTCCTTTGCACGTGCTTGAAACCAATAACACGAACGACGATGAAAACATAACCCTGAGTTTTGTTATCATCAAAATCATTCGAGGAGACTCAACAATCTCCCCCTTTTTGATGATGACAAAACATGAATAAAAGCGTGTCAGGGGTGGATAGAATTCTTCAAGCAAAAATCACCCCAAACAATCCAACCAAAACCATTTCAACCATTCATATACGCTCGATGTCGAAGATGTAAATAAAGATAATAGAAGTGACCAAAATAGATAACAACATCAAGTGCCTGGCATTATTTCATTTCAAGGTTGGAGTACATGACAAGGTGCAGATGCAAGTCCTAAATGCAAATGCAAGGACACATGACTCACAAAATGCAAACGAACGTAGTGCCAAAAGGCATACAAACATACAAACACACAGGCATACAGCAGACATAATATAGATAGATAGACAAGGAAGTAGCTACTTCTCCCCCTTTGACATCAACAAAAAGGAGAGTGGGATACAGAACGCGTGGACATGAACGACACAGTGGGGACACAGGGTCAGCTAAGAAGCAGGTTGATCAGGCGTCCCCACAGCAGCATCATCACCCGAAGCACCGAAGCCATCACGAGCAGCAGGAGCAGGAGGCAGACGATCAGAAATTCCATGGAGAAGGTCATCATAATGAGACAACTGTGAATGCATGTGAAGAAGGGATTGATTTGTAGTCCGAAATGCTTCACGGTTATCTTCGTGACTGGCAAAAAGGGTGGCCAAGTGGAGAGAGATGTCATCCAGAGCAAGGGAAACACCATCCATTCGTTCAATCATAGTGCCCATGAATGTGTCCATCCGGTCAATGGATGAGTGAATCCGGGATTCCAAGCCTAAGACACGACCCTCAAGAGTCTCATAGTCCTCCCTAGTGGGAGGACCAACACCCGGAGTGGAGGACTCCCCTTGAAAAAATTGTGGAGGAGGTGGCATCTCATGGTCCGTTGCCTGTACGGGAGGCTGATCCTCCGCCTGAACTGGAGTGGGTGCATACCCAAGGTCCGACTGGTCCGGCGGTAACGATGGAACTGCAGCTGGAGCAAGTTGGGCGACATATGTGGGAACATATCTAGTAAGCTCACCATCATCACCCCAGTAGTATCCAAGATCGAAGAAAATCTTGTGTTCATTATATGATGGGGACAGCGCTTACCACTTCCCATTTCTCCAAGGGTCCCGATGCTCGCCATTGTGTTCATCTTGATTTTCTGAGTCTAGCTATGTAATTTTCATATCTTTCCTTGAGTCTTAACCATGTAATTTTCCTTTCATTGAGTCAAGTACCTAAGTTAGTGAGTCATCTATCTAAGTCTAAGTATCATTAGGTGGCCTAGTGGATTAACGGGCCCACTTCAATGGGCTTGGCCCATGGGCGCCCCCTTTCCCCCCTTGGTCATTTGTCAATAGTCCAAAAGGTGAGGACTTTTTGTAAATTGAGGGTTTCCTATAAATAGGACCCCAATCCCTCCATGGAGAACTAATGAATGAATGAAGTATTAAGTGAAAATTTCCACAAGAATTGTGTCTCTCTCTCTCTCTCTCTAAGGGGTGGATTCCCCTCTCTCTTTCTCTCTCTCTCTCTCTAAAGGGGGCGAACCCCATTCTCTCTCCTCCCCACCCCCAATTTCGAAATTCACTCTCTCTCCTCCCTATTCACCTATCATTAAGACCCCTCCCCCTTCCCCATACCTCCCATTTAATTCCCCTCCAAGCCCTAGGTGGAATCCCCTTCTCCTAGGCACCTCTCCCTCCTCCCAAGCAACATTTCCCCTTCGCCATACAACATTTCATTTTCCCAAGGGAGAATCCCTTCTCCCAAGCACCCCTTCCCCTCCCCAAGGCAACCCTTCCCATTCCCTAGGCCCCCATTAACCCCTCCATTAACCCACCATTCAAACCAAAGGAGAGATCTCTCCTCCCTCTCTCCTTCCCAACCCAAATTCACAGCTCCCCCTTCCTCCACTTGCTAGACCACCTCCCAACCCCCTTTCTGCCCCTCCCACATCTCGTATCACCCCCTAACAGACCCCCACACCCATCCACCCCATTTCTCACCCCATCTACTCCATCTCCCATCATCTATCATCACCCTATTCATCTCAATCCGCAGGCAGCAGTCAAGGGTTGAGTTGCAGAGTCAACTAGGTCTTCACCGCACATCGTCTGGAGGCGTATCTTACATTGCTGGAAAGTTCATCCAGTCATCTTCGCAGACGAGGTGATCACGCCCGAATTTGAGTTTGGAACTGTCTGGGAGAGCCATTCTTCACAGACTGCGCAGAACCAGTCCGGCCAGAAACCAGAGCTGCCATTCAGAGGCTACTGCGACCACACCGATGCTCCACTTGATGCGCCACTTGACCGGTGCGAAGATCCACCAGTCCTCTGTCTAACACAGAAAGTGGGACCTCGTTTGGAGTTCGGAGCTCCCCGTTCCAAATTATTTTCCCCAGGTGTGCAGGTCAGTCCATTCAGGGACTGATCTGACCCCCTCTCACTCTTCAAGTTCCACCTCCCTGCTCCGAGCTCCTATGGTGCCCATCTTAGTTGCTGATCTAAGAGGATTTGACTAAGCTCGCAACAGTCTTGATCTCGTCTCGATTGGATCACGGGAGCGATCGTGGTGAAGTCTCCAACCTGCTGCAACAACCTGAACTCAGTCCAAGGTAGAGCAGAGCAGCGCCGGTCCAGCGTCTGTCCCGGCCAGCGTCGACAACTTCTGGTGCCAAAAAATTTCAGGTTTCATCTCGGATCAGTCACCAACCTTTTGGCGTTGGTCTCGTTCACTTTCGAGTCCGGGAGCGATCACAGCGGAGTCGACAGCGAGTGCCTGTCAGCGGGCAGAACCGGCGGACAGAACCTTGGGAGGGCAATCCGACTCCGTTCTTAGCTTCACGCCCCTCCCCGCCTGGCCGGCTTACCGCCACTCCCTGTGTGGAGGTAGTGTTTGTGTGTAATCCACTTTTCCCCACCCTGAGATCCACCCTCCTACGTGAGGTGTAGTGCATGTAAATAATTAGCAGGGATCAAGCTTCATCGACGCAGTCTGCGGGGAACCCACACTTCCCCGCTCGCCCTCGTCTCCAAACGGGGTTGGTTTCTTCAAACCAACCGGGTAAGCTCTATCCCTTGCTCTCATATCAGTAGTTTGTTCATATAATATCCGTGGAATTGCACTGTTGACGGTGAGAGAGCGCCCAACCCCGAAGCTCCCCGTTTACGAGTGGTCATCGTGGGATTGTGAGAGAGTGACCAGGTGCCCTTTCGGCACCTAGCCAGCCCTTTGATTGTGGGCACCGTACCCTTGGGAGGGCGACCATAGCTTTGCTGGTCCTCTACCAGCAAGGGCTTTATTCCACTACCTCCACTCGGCATCGCCGAGTCACCCGGGAATCGTGTGTGCAACGGTGGTTTGGCAACTTGCGTAATTCTCTACTCTTGTGTGTTGTGCTTGCTTGGTAAGTCCAAGGACCCTCGGTCTAGTTGCTGCATTCACAAGTTCGGTGTCACATCAACTTGGTATCAGAGCAAGTTCTAGACTTGTCTCTACTAAGTCTTGTCCTAGGGCCATTGCATCCATCACCCTTGTCCACCACCATGACTACCTCATACTTGGCATATTCGCCACTCTTAGGCCTATTAGAAGCCTTTGTGTTTGATGGATCCCGCCCTAGCATATATCTAGAATGTGATAAGTCCATAGACCGACACTTTGGGAGGTTTACCCTGTCAGGACCTATCCAAGTCAACTATGCCAAGAGTTTGCTCTGGCGCCAAGCTAGGAAAGAATGGGAGTACATTGTAGGTTTGAGAGAAGCCAAAGGGGAAGCACCCATTGAATCTTGGGTTGAAATGAGGGCCGATCTTAGAAATATCTACGCACCCCAATCCGGACCTCCTCAACCAACCACTTTTCCACCCCCAACTCCAACCCAAGGACTTCCCCTATCAATCCCAACCCAAGCACGTCCGTGTTCACCACCCCGGGAGTACCATGAGCCGGCTATCTCCACTCCTCCACCAAAAGACCCATTCCTCCCCTTGGAAGAGGAGCCCATGATCCAAACACCTGATCCCTTGGAAGTAAACACCTCTTCCCTTGGAAGTAAGACTGACCTAGACCCCCTCCCGACCCTCGAGGAAACCCAAGCCTACACCGTTGAGGAGGAGGAGCCATAAAACTTACCCACCCCTCCTAGTCTGGGTCCTCATGAGCCGTACACCATCACCATAGATGAGTCCATACTCCAATGGCTCAAGAAAAGTCCCACCCTCCTGAGATCACCACCATTGGGATATCAATCCCAAATTATTCCCACCCGGTCTCCCCATGTCACTTTACAAACCTTCTACTTCACGGGAGACTTGGGAGACCTAGTGGATTGCCTATATTGGCAAGTCCACTTGACCGGCTTGCTTGCCATGGGACCTTCGGAGCCTAGCACCATTAACTTTGCCCACCCCACCATTGGCTCCATCACTTCCGTTTGCACGAGTGGGCATTGCACTATTAAGATTTTTCTATTTCTCCCCTTGGAGGAAGAACCCACTCCGGTCTACTCCCCACCCATTGAGACCCCAAATGCCTTAAACGATCAACTCAATAGAGATCTTGGACCGATCACTTTGGAGGAGGATGACTCACCACCTTGTAAAGACCTTGGGGACATGGAGTTCTCTCTTTAGGTAGCCCTTACCATGATCCCTTTGACCCATTCCAATGGGAGTACGGATACCCAAGTGGCCCAATCACCTTACCCACCACCCACCTTTCCCTACCCCAACCAACCATAATGGATCAAATCCACCCCTTCCTAGACTCGAGTTACACCATAGGGGCCATGACTTTGGGCAATATTCACAAAGGGATTAAGGAAGTGTCTCACTCCGTGCTATCCACCTTCTTAGATCCCTTCGATCCTCTCAAATGGAAGCTCAAAGGTCATCCCACAACCCCTCACATAGACATCATCTTTGGAGTAGGAATGCCTCTGTCTTGGCACCTCCCACCACTTGACATGATTAGTAGGTCGGGTCCTTTCATTCATAACACCCACATGTCAAGTTGGAAACATAAGTGGTCCATATTTGGATGTAATGGTCCTCCTTCATTCATCATGGGTCATAGGCATGATAGGAGCATTCATGGATGTCTGGGTCCCCCGGCATTTGTCATCCCCATGCATGATTGGATTACATATGGATGCCTAGGCCCTCCTAAGTCCACCAAAGTCTACACTGCATCATTACATGATAGGTCCACTTATGGATGTCCCGATCCTCCCAATTCCATCAAAGTCTTCTTGGCGTCAAAGCATGGCTGGTCTACATTTGGATGTCCCGGCCCCCCTAAGTCAATCATTATGAGGTCAAAGCATGAAGGAAGCATTCATGGATGTCCGGGACCCCCGACATCCAACACCCCTTTGCATGATAGGTTCATCTATGGGTGCCCCGGCCCTCCTAAGTCTAACAAAATCAATGTAACACTTGATAGGGATAAATTTGGTTGTCCAGGCCCTCCCTTCATCCCTAGAGGATCATCATTTATGACATTGCATGGCAACCCTCGCAAGCACATCAACAAGAGCAACGAGGTGAACAAACAATTAGCCAACTCTCACCGCTGCCACCAAGAATTCTGGTTTGGTGATTCTGTGATGGTGAGGACGGAGAGACTATCATCTGAGAACGTCTCAAAATTGAGGTCTCGTGGAACAGGTCCCTTCTAGGTCCTGAGATACATCGGCACTAATGCTTATGTGTTAGACCTCCCTGAGGAATACAGAGTAAGCCCCACTTTCATCGTGGCTGACCTAGTGCCATACATGGGTCCCACGGTGACACCCAGTGAGGAAATTGAGCTTATCCCCTCCCTTGAGAGAGCACCTACCCTTGAGAGAAGTCTACTAGCCCAGAGAGACCAGCATGAGCATGTTGAACGGATATTGTATGAACAAGTCACTGTCATCTGGAGCAAAGGGTATGGGCGCTACCTTGCTTGGTGAAAGGACCAGCTACCTTTGGTAGACTTGTGGGCAACCCCGCCGTGGCTCCCTCCGCATACGATGGATCTTTACTCGACAGAGTCGAGTTCTCTGCACCCTGGGAGTATGATGGGGACATCGCTTACCACTTCCCATTTCTCCAAGGGTCCCGATGCTCGCCATTGTGTTCATCTTGATTTTCTGAGTCTAGCTATGTAATTTTCATATCTTTCCTTGAGTCTTAACCATGTAATTTTCCTTTCATTGAGTCAAGTACCTAAGTTAGTGAGTCATCTATCTAAGTCTAAGTATCATTAGGTGGCCTAGTGGGTTAACGGGCCCACTTCAATGGGCTTGGCCCATGGGCGCCCCCTTTCCCCCCTTGGTCATTTGTCAATAGTCCAAAAGGTAAGGACTTTTTGTAAATTGAGGGTTTCCTATAAATAGGACCCCAATCCCTCCATGGAGAACTAATGAATGAATGAAGTATTAAGTGAAAATTTCCACAAGAATTGTGTCTCTCTCTCTCTAAGGGGTGGATTCCCCTCTCTCTTTCTCTCTCTCTCTCTCTCTAAAGGGGGCGAACCCCATTATCTCTCCTCCCCACCCCCAATTTTGAAATTCACTCTCTCTCCTCCCTATTCACCTGTCATTAATACCCCTCCCCCTTCCCCATACCTCCCATTTAATTCCCCTTCAAGCCCTAGGTGGAATCCCCTTCTCCTAGGCACCTCTCCCTCCTCCCAAGCAACCTTTCCCCTTCCCCATACAACCTTTCCCATTAACCCCTCCATTAACCCACCATTCAAACCAAAGGAGAGATCTCTCCTCCCTCTCTCCTTCCCAACCCAAATTCGCAACTCCCCCTTCCTCCACTTGCTAGACCACCTCCCAACTCCCTTTCTGCCCCTCCCACACCTTGTATCACCCCCTAACAGACCCCCACATAGTCAGGTGCCACCCCCACACCCATCCACCCCATTTCCCACCCCATCTACTCCGTCTCCCATCACCTATCATCACCCTATTCATCTCAATCCATAGGCAGCAGTCAAGGTTCAAGTTGCAGAGTCAACCACGTCTTTACCGCACATCTTCTGGAGGCATATCCTACATTGATGGAAAGCTCTTCCAGTCGTCTTCGTAGGCAAGGTGATCCCGCTCCAATTCAAGTTCGGAGCTGTCTGGGAGAGCCATTCTTCACCGACTGCATAGAACCAGTCCGGCCAGAAACCAGAGCCGCCATTCAGAAGGTACTGCGACCATACCGGTGCTCCAATTGATGCACCACTTGACCGGGGAGAAGATCCACCAGTCCTCTGTCCAACACAGAAAGCGGGACCTCTTTTGGAGTTCGGAGCTTCCTGTTCCAAATTATTTTCCCCAGGTGCGCAGGTCAGTCCTATCAACGACTGATCAGACCCCCTCTCACTCTTCGGGTTCCACCTCCCTCATCCCACCTTCTCTGGTGCCCATTAAGGTTGCTGATCGAAGAGGATTCGACCACGCTCGCAACCGTCCTGATCCCGTCTCGATTGGATCACAGGAGCGATCGTGGTGAAGTCGCCAACCTGCTGCAATAACCTGAACTCAGTCCAAGGCAAAGCAGAGCAGCGCCGATCCAGCGTCTGTCCCGGCCAGCGTCGACAACTTCTGGTGTCAAAAAAATTCAGGTTTCATCCCGGGTCAGTCACCAACATTTTGGCACTAGTCTCGTTCACTTTCGAGTCCGGGAGCGATCACAGCGGAGTCGACAGCAAGTGCTTGTCAGCGGGCAGAACCGGCGGACAGAACCCCGGGAGGGCAATCCAGCTCCGTTCTTAGCTTCACGCCCCTCCCCGCCTGGCCGGCTTACCGCCCCTCCCTGTGTGGAGGTAGTGTTTGTGTGTAATTCACTTTTCCCCACTCCGAGATCCACCCTCCTGCGTGAGGCGTAGTGCATGTAAATAATTAGCAGGGATCAAGCTTCATCGACGTAGTGTGCGGGGAACCCACACTTCCCTGCTCGCCCTCGTCTCCGAACGGGTTGGTTTCTTCAAACCAACCGGGTAAGCTCTATCCCTTGCTCTCATATCAGTAGTTTGTTCATATAATATCCGTGGAATTTCACTGTTGACGGTGAGAGAGCGCCCGACCCCGAAGCTCCCCGTTTACGAGTGGTCATCGTGGGATTGTGAGAGAGTGACCCGGTGCCCTTTCGGCACCTAGCCAGCCCTTTGATTGTGGGCACCGTACCCTCGAGAGGGCGACCATAGCTCTGCTGGTCCTCTACCAGCAAGGGCTTTGTTCCACTACCTCCACTCGGCATCGCCGAGTCACCCGGGAATCGTGTGCGCAACGGTGGTTTGGCAACTTGCGTAATTCTCTACTCTTGTGCGTTGTGCTTGCTTGGTAAGTCAAAGGACCCTCGGTCTAGTTGCTGCATTCACAAAGTCGGTGTCACATCATTATAGATATCATCCTGTCGAACTGGGAGTGATCTTTCGTTTGTCAAGTCTATCCCAGCATAGAGAAAAACACCCGTCAACTGTGTAGCATAGGGTAAGGACCGGCTCAAGTTGGTGCGGCAAGAACTGATCAAATGTGTCATGAGTCGACCCATATTCACTAAATTTTCATTCATGATATGGTAAAAGAGGAACTTATGGACTGCTGTGACTTCATTACGACTGCCACTTTTAGGGTAAATCAAGGTAGTGATCATGTGATGTAGAATGCGCTGCAGCGGTGGGAAGTAGTTGGCGTTTAATTGAAGGTGATTACTGACACCTTGAACAAAATCACACCCTGTCATGAGGAAGAAAGTATCTGGCATTTCATCATGCCCACACGATATGTCGGCACCCCAGTCCGAGACTCCTAAAGCAAGTTGGAAAAGTTCAGGTGCAATATGTATCTCCATGGCCTGAACAAAGGTATACAACTCTCCATTTCTCGCAACCAAGTTTCCATAAAATTCCTGGACTAGGTTCGGATAGTACCTAGTGTATCGGGATGCAAAGTCTATCCAACCATCCTGAATGGCAAAGAGAGCAAACAAATCTGGCAAAAGCTCAGTCACCTCCTGAAAGTCAACCAGGCGAGGGTTGATGATGGGCCGAGGAGGCAGACGGACTGCTGGACGTGGTTCCGGTGCCCTCTATGGATGAGCTGGGGCCTCCCTTCTCTGGCCGCTGGCTTACCCTAGATTGGAACGCCGAGAACTCCGTCGGGGCGGCATCGTTGGCTAGAAAACCGGCGGTGAAGCCCTTCGAAGAGAAGGAGTTCATCCCTTGGTAGGGGGATGGACGAATGGAGCACTCTTGAATCCCTGGAGGATGCTTCCCAAGCTCTGGAGTCTGGGAGAGAGAGTTGCGGCAGCACGGACGACAGTGGAGAATGCGTCCCGGAAGTATGATAGATCTACCGGAGCTAGTGCGGATGGAGGAGGGATGGAGATTTAGGCTAGTGGAAGAGAGGGTGTGTGGTCTAGGGTTTAGATGAGGTGTTGGAAGGAAGATAGGAGGGATAGAATGAGAAGAAAGGGGGTGAGGACCCTTTAAGAAAGACGGCGGTCGGATCTCGGTTGGGCCGGTTCGCCGGTTTCGGTCGACCGGGACTGGTGGGCCGGTCGATCGGAATGGTCGATTGCCCCCAAAAGGGCTGAATAAGGGGAATGATAACCATAAAGTCTCCAATGCTGCTGCCTCAAGTGAACTCCTTGTACTAGAAGGTATAAAATCCCCTTTATTATATATATATATATATATATATATATATATATATATATATATATATATTATTTGGGGAAAAAGAGGATGACTTCTAACGAATCAGCTAATGAGGTTGGTCTGAAGGCTCCCCCTCAGTTGCTGCCCAGTGACCCCAGGTCATTTGTCCACATTTATTGGTCAAGGAGTAATTGGTTCTAGAAATAATTCAAGGAGGGGTATATAAATACATATACAATCACGCAGGCAGGAAAATATCATACGGAAAAGAATACACACAGACAATAAGATGATGCATGACTCACTATCTACCCTCAATGTTCCTGATATGCATCACTCATTTTAATGCAGACTTAAAGATGTATGCTTTCACCCTTGCACATGCCAAGTTCCCTTCTAATCTTGTTGAATTGCTCCTGATTTAATGGCTTGGTGAAGATGTCGGCCAGTTGGTTATGGGTATCAATAAAATGCAGCTCGAAAACTCCCTTGCCTACATGATCTCTTAGGAAGTGATGACGAATGTCTATATGCTTGGTCCTAGAGTGTTGAACAGGATTTTTTGACAAGCTGATAGCACTAGTGTTGTCACATAAAATTGGAACACAGTTTATTACAACATCCAAATCAAGCAATTGATTTTTGATCCAAAGTACTTGGGCTCCACAGCTTCCGGCGGCTACATACTCAGCCTCGGCTGTTGATAAGGCTACTGAATGTTGTTTCTTGGAGGCCCACGAAACTAGGCACCCGCCAAGAAATTGATAGTACCCACTAGTACTTTTCCGATCGACAATACAGCCAGCATAATCGGCATCGGTGTATGCAATCAAGTCATATGAACTGCCGATTGGAAACCACAAGCCAAAGTCTAGAGTGCCAATAAGATACCAAAAAAATTGCTTAACAGCTATAAGATGGGATTCCTTAGGGCAAGATTGAAAGCAAACACATAGGCACACACTGTACTGAATATCTGGGTGGCATGCTATTAAATATAGTAGTGATCCGATCATACCTCGGTATAGTGTGGGATCGACTGGTTTACCATTTTCATTTTTGTCCAACTTGGTGGTTGTGGCCATCGGAGTTGACATGGGTTTTACTTCTGCCATCCCAAATTTCTTCAGCAGCTCCATCGTGTATTTGGCTTGGTTTATGAAAATTCCTTAGGATGTTTGCTTCACCTGCAGTCCAAGAAAGAATGTTAGTTCACCCATTAGACTCATTTCAAACTCGCCCTGCATCATTCTTGCAAATTCATCACACAAGCCGTTGTTAGTGGCTCCAAAAATTATGTCATCAACATACACTTGAACCACCAATATTTCTTTACCTGATTTTTTAGTGAAGAGTGGTTGGTCAACATTACCTATTTTGAATCCATTTTGAGTTAGGAATGAAGTGAGTCTTTCATACCATGCCCTTGGTGCCTGCTTAAGCCCGTACAATGCCTTCTGAAGCTTGTACACATGTCGTGGGTGCTTGGAATCTTCAAATCCTGGAGGTTGTTCTACAAAAACATCCTCCTTGATGAACCCGTTAAGAAGGCAGATTTAACATCCATCTGAAACAGTTTGAAGTTTAATGAGTATGCAAAAGACACTAAAATATGAACTGCTTCTAGTCTAGCCACTGGGGCAAAGGACTCATCAAAATCAATTCCCATTTCCTGGCTGTATCCTTTGGCCATGAGCCGTGCCTTATTTCGGACGACCACACCTGTATCATTCAGTTTGTTTCTAAAGACCCACCGAGTCACTATCACAGGTTGATCTCTGGGACGGGGTACAAGTGTCCAAACTTCGTTTCTCTTAAACTGATGCAGCTCTTCATGCATGGCTTGAATCCAAGATTCGTTTCGTAAGGCATCAATGATGTCTTTCGATTCTTCCTGTGAGATGAGAGCTATCAAATCTTCTTCTTCTACTTGCATCAATGAGGCTCTGGTTCTTACTCCATCCTGAGGATTACCGATGACGTTTCCGGCCGGATGATCCTTTAAAAATGTAGAGGTACTTGGAAGGTCGGGGTGCTGTACTTGCTACTCCTGCAATGCCCTGATTGAAGGGTCTTCACTTTCTTCACCCCTGCTGGACATTTCTTCCTTAGATTCATCCTTAGCTTTTTTTGTTCCAACAAATGTTGAGCTTTTAAAGACTTCTCCTGTATCCACAAGTTGGACAGATTGGTTTGTCAGTTTTGGTTCAGATTCATCAAAAATCACATGAGGACTTTCTTCAACAACTAAAGTCCGTTTATTAAAAACTCGATAGGCTCTAGAATTCAGTGCATAACCTAAGAATATTCCCTTGTCGCTTTTCTCATCAAACTTCCCTAAATTAGACTTACTATTATTCAGAATGAAGCACGAGCATCCAAAGGGTTTGAGATGGGAAATATTTGGTTTCTTATCCTTATATAGCTCGTAGGGAGTTTTCTTTAGGATATGCCTTACCATAGCCCTGTTGATGATGTAGCATGCCGTACTTACTGCCTCAGTCCAAAAGTATTTTGGTAGAGAGTTTTCACTTAACATGGTATGTGCCATGTCTATCAACGTTCTATTTTTCCTCTCTACAACTCCATTCTGTTGAGGCGTCCTTGGTGAGGAAAAGTTATGTGTGTACCCCTGCTCTTCGCAGAACTCACTGAATTCTTGATTCTCAAACTCACCACCGTGATCACTCTGAATGATAGTGATAGGATAACCTTTATCATTCTGAACTTTCCTGCAAAAGACTTGAAATTCCGCCACGGCATCATTTTTATTGGCCAAGAAGAGCACCCATGTAAATCTGGAATAGTCATCAACAATCACAAAACCATAAGATTTTCCTCCTAGGCTGGAAGTTCTAGTTGGACCAAAAAGATTAAGATGCAACAATTCCAGGGGTCTAGCAGAGGAAACAATATTCTTATTTCTGAAGGAGATTCGTGTTTGCTTGCCTTTTGTGCAAGCTTCACAGACTCGATCACTTTCAAATTTTAATTTGGGCAATCCGTTCACTAAATCATGTCTAGACAACTTGGAGATTACTCCAAAACTAGCATGACCCAATCTTCGGTGCCATAACCAAACATTTTCATGATTGTTTGCTAACAGACACAAATCATCACAAGAAACATTATCAATATCAACAGTGTAGACATTATTATTTCTATTTCCAATGAATTTTATTTCTTGAGTGCTTTTGTTCATGACAATGCAGTGGGTTTCATCAAAAATAATTTTAAAGCCTTTATCGCACAGTTGACTAATGCTTAACAGGTTGTGATTTAGACCTTTCACCAAAAGCACATCTTCAATGAGAATTTCAGAATTCTTACCTATGTTGCCGATCCCGATGATCTTACCTTTGTCTTTACCTCCAAAGACCACAGAGCCTCCATCCTTATCCTGCAATGATGAGAACACTTCCTTGTCCCCTGTCATATGCCTTGAACAACCGCTGTCTAGGTACCACTTGCTCCTCCTAGCTTCAAGACATATCTGCAAGAACGAAGATTCTCATGCGATTATTTTTGGTACCCAAGCTAATTTGGGTCCATAAGAGTTAGTCTCATTCTGTGCATATCTTTTCTTGGCCCCAAAAGTGTGATTCCTTGACAAGTTTTACCTGACCCAACAGTTTGCAATGGTATGACCAAATCTACTACAGTGATAGCAGTTGACTAGAGCAAATTTCCTTTGAGGTTTTGGTGATTTGGATTGCACACGTTTGGATTGTGTGTTGGAAGATGAGACGTGGTTATTCTCATGCACAAATGATGTGGTAATCTTATGCTCAAAAAAAATTTTATTTTCAAGAGTGTATCCCAAACCTTCCTTTTGGAAGTTAGCCTTAACCCCCAACAAGTTGTCCAGGTTTTGTTTTCCTTTGACGAACCTAGTCAAAGTGGACTAGAGTTCAACCGCTTCCTCACTCAAGATCCCATTTTTCTTCTCAAGTTCTGAATTTGCGAACCTCAGAATTTCTTCTTCCCTTTTTAATGTTTCGCACACTTTTTCAATCTCAGCCATTTTGCATGCCATCTCTTCTTTAGTTTTTTCATTGTCTGAAATGATTTGCAACAGGTTTTCTTTTTCTTCAGTTAACTCGAACCATTCTTGTTCCAATTTCTCAAATCTAGCGAAAATATCCTCATCAACCCCCTTTTTTAGAATTTTATTTTCAGACCTGATTTTTTTATATTTCAAGTAAAATTTCTCATATTCAGATTCCCATTGTTCATTTGAAATGAAGTCAGAGTCAGAGTTTACCTCCGGAGATTCATCTCCGTGTGCCATAAGACATAGGCTTCCCACCAGTTCTTGAATCTCATCATCGGATGGTTCATCTTCCTCATCGCTCCATGTGGTGACCATAGCCTTAGATTTCTTGAAGATGTCCTTCTTAAATTTCTTTTTCAGATCTGGACACTCACCTCTCATATGTCCAGGCTTCTTGCATTCGTAGCATATGATGCTGTTTGGTTTGCTCGACTCACCTTTAGGTTGAGTGGGCTTTCTTTGCCCCTTCCTGAAATTTCCCTGAAAATTCCTTTTCTTCTTTAGAAATCTTCTCACTTGTCGGGTGATCATTGCAAGTTCTTCTTCTTCGTTGCTTCCATCGCTGGTTTCTTCTTCTTGAGAATCATTATTGGGTTGATGAGCTTTCAATCCAATCACCTTTTTCTTCTTGATATCTTCTTCGACTGTCCATTTCATATTTATCTCATAGGTCATGAGTGACCCTATGAGTTCATCGAGCGTGAGTGTGGACAGACTTTTTGAGTCTTCAATGACGGTAGCCTTTGTGTGCCACGCAAGAGGGAGGGATCTCAAGACTTTCCTCACGAGCTCAGAGTTGGTGTAATCTTTCCCAAGGCTTTTGAGGCCATTTGTGATCTCAGTTAGCCTTGCGAACATTTCTGAGATAGTTTCCTCCGGCTTCATTTTGAACAGCTCGTAATCGCTTACGAGCAGATTGGCCTTTGTCTCTTTGACCTCCGAGGTTCCTTCATAAATGAGTCGCAGTTTATCCCACATCTCTTTGGCTGAGCTGCACATTGATACACGAGAGAACTCATTAGGATGTATCGCACACTGCATAATATTCATGGCATTAAAGTTAACAGTGCATTTCTTAATTTCTTCGGGGGTCCATTTTTCTTCATCAGCGCCGAGTTTGTAAGGACCTTTGTCCACAACTCTCCACACTTCGTACTCTTGAGCTCTCAAGAAAACATGCATTCTATTTTTCCAGTACGAGTAGTTCGAACCGTCAAAAAAAGGAGGGCGGCTGATGGAGTGACCCTCGGGGATCATTCCCTTGTTAGCCATTGATTCAGATCTTACTCAAGATCGTTAGATCTAGAAGGAAAAAAAAAGAACCTGGCTCTGATACCAATTGAAGTCCCACGATCAATAACACCCAAGAGGGGGGGTGAATTGGGTAATTACAGAAACTATCAAAACTATTTTCTGATTTAAAAACACTCACACGGTGAGGGCTACAAACACAAAGGGGTCAGTCGAAGAACAGATTTGAAGCTAGCACCAACAATCTTATTCAGAGGTTCTTTGGTACCGGGCAGAGTTCAAGAATCCAAGGATTCTCTCATGCAAGATATTTTCCTTCTAATGAGACTGACCACATCAGTCAGAGGATACCTTTCGATATACCACAAGATATTCGCAGACAGATTGATGAACCAAGATTCGAGCAAGCGTCCGATGCACACACAAAGCTAGCGAAGTAGAGCAGAATGGAGATAGAAGAGAGGGATCAAACTATACAAGGGACAACGATTTTAAGGTGGTTCGGATGCAACAGCAGCAACCTACGTCCACCCTTCACAAGGTGAGGAACCACACACTATCTTGTATAGGATTACAAGATCAACACCACACACACAAACACACGTGAAGGATGTAAAACCCTTACAAGGATGATGAACCACACACACATACACACACGAAAGAGAAAAACACTAAAAGATGTACACACGTACACGGATCTATGAGAATCCACACACACAAGGGATTGGAAAAAGGCAAGAAGGCAAAAACCAGTTTGAGCACAAATTGAGAATGAATAACAAGGAGTAAGAACACAAGACAGCTCCCCCTTAATGAATGATGAAGATTCAGGATGCAGCTTCTTCTGATCTTGATCTATGCTTGATTTGGATGAAGATTTGAACTTGAACACCTCTGATCTTTGATGAAGGATTCCCTCTGATCTTTGATGAAGGAGACACTCTCCTCTTGTTCTATCACTTCAGCATTAGGGTTCTCTTGCCCCTTGAATGAGATCTTTTATAGATCTAGGAAGGGCCTGGGACAAGTGCCAGACCAGATCCATAATTCACTCCTTAAAAGCTGGGCTTTTCCTTAAACAATTGGGGGAGATAGACTTCACTCGAGCTTGGACAAACAAGTCAACAAAGGGGGCTTTCGAGGCTACCGGTTGACCGGAACCAGGGGGCCGGTCGACCTAAACATGTAACAGATGGGACTTTTTGATTCTGGCAAAATCGATAGACCTAAATGGCAGGGGTGGTCGATCGGAACCTGTAAACCGTTGATCTCTTGAGTTCTGGGAAAACCGATCGACCTGAAATCCAGGGGCGGTCGACCTAAAACCTGTAACATTGAGAAATCTTCAATTCTGGAAAAATTGGTCGATCTTCCTTTGAGAACTGGTTGACTGAAATGGTCCTGGCCTGCAGAAATAAGTTGTTAGCCCAGTAAAAAAATATCAGAGCATAAATGTCATTAGATGAAAGATCACTTCATGCAATACAGAGTTAAAGATAGATAACTCAGTATAACTCCATGGGAAAACATTTATGCATTAGCCTCCTTTACACGTGCTTGAAACCAATAACACGGACGACGATGAAAACATAACCCTGAGTTTTGTTATCATCAAAATCATTCGAGGAGACTCAACAACACACTCTCAAGAACCTAGCCCGATATGCCCTTGAGGTGCTCGCCCGGTACACCTCCAGCCCGGCACACCCTGGCCTCTCTTAGCCCGGCACGCCTCTCCAGCCCCTATAGGCTCCCTCGCCAGTACCCTAGTCACCAGTCCCTCCCTCTTGCCCGGTGCACCCCTAGCCAATCCTAGAGAGGTCTCCGGTCCATCGTTTCTTCCAGGTTTTTCGAGGTTTTATCAAAGGTGTTGTCGCCCTTGGCACGCACCTCCAATCATCGGGTTCCACCACTCCATGTGGGCACGTTCCCTTTATCTCCCTTACCACTCGGGTCAAGGGGAGATGCTGCCAAATTTTCGTTAGAAATAACAACATGTTAAAAGATAAAAGGAAGCAACAAACAAATGGAACAATAACACGTTAAAAGACTAAAGGAAGCAACAAACAAATGGAATGATTAACGACAAGATGCTTCAACCAAGACAAGGGAACTACAGAACAATATGAAGAGAGCCGGACCGGACATTGATTATAAAGACTGATACACTGGTTATACAAAAGGGGGGCAAAAGAAGAAGAAAAGATTGAAAGAAAAGGGAAGGGGGAAGGCTCACATGCATTCTATACAATTCAAAAAGTAAAAGAAATGAAAGAAATGTGGAGAAGAAAAAGAGAAAACCCCTCACTGGCCTTGGCCGGCACACCCTAGTTCAACCGTAGCCGGCACACCTTAACCCTCTCCACCCGGTGCACTCTACCTCGTGCCTTGTACGGCACACCTAGCCATGCCCTGCCCGGCACACCCAACCACACCTTGGCCGGCACACCCAGCCGTGCCTCGCCCGGCACACCCAGACTCAGGCTTTCCCCAGCAAGCCCAGCCTCAGGCCTTCCCCGGCGCACCCAGCCCTGTCTAGCCCGGCACACCCAACCTTAGGCTTTCACCGGTACACCCAGCCTCTCCTTGCCCGGCACGCCCCAACTATGCCCTGCCCGGCACACTTCGCCCAGCTCTTGTCCGGTACGCCCTTCCCTGGCTTTCCACGGCACACGCCCTGTATGAACCTACCCGGTACGCCCATCCAAGCCCCGTCCTGCACACCCCTTAATCCCTCCTGCCCGACCTCACTCCCTACCTGCACTGACCTTGTCCCTTGCATGCATAGAACCTGCACAGACCTTTCCCCAACCCCTTTTGGCTCATCCTCCCGCACATACCCCAAACGCAAAAAATAATAATAGTAATAATAGCAAACTCACAAAAGGGATAAACAATAATAACAATAAATAATAATAATAACAAATTCAAAAGAATAAATAAATAAACAATAAAGTAATAAGTAATAATAATAAAAAAGCTCAAAAAATAATAACAATAAAGCTCAAAAGAAAATAATAAATCAAATAAATAATGATAATAAAATAAAATAATAATAATAATGACAAATTCACCAAAAGATATAAGATAACAGAAAATAATATTAAAAGTTCAAACAAAAAATATAAAACGATGAAATCTGCCCCGCAGCCTTGTTTCTCCTCAAGACCCGGCGTAAAGGGAATATTAACGTCGCCCCTCCAGGTCGGGCTCGAACCTCAGGAACCACCCCAATATGGCCGTGGTCCGATATTGCTCTGGACCGATAGTTTGTCAAACCGGACTCGCTCCCATTAGGATTTGTTTCCGCTCTTTCATTGAAATTGTCGTAAACTCGGCATGCATTTGTACGGGTTTGTTTCCATTTACGTCGTACCATCAATACGGACCTTTGTCTGAACATAAAGCGGTCCATGAATGATCGACAAAATCTGAATGGAACAATGCGGCTCTCATCACCCCCAGACCCTACACATGGGAATATCAATAAGACCTTCGTGGGCCACGCTTAGGCCTCGAGTCCGCCCCGATCATGGCCATTGTCTTACCCACATCCTCGGCCTATAGCCCGCTCCCTTTGAACATATATTGGTTCTGGGATCTGATCCTGGGACATCCTCCCGTTGCCCCCCTGGCACCAGAAATATTGACGATGCCCATGCAAGCCTGACTTCGACCACGGGGGGCCCACCGCAATATGGTCGCAGCTTGATCTTGCACCGGGCCGACAAACTTATCAGTTTCTGACCGCTCTAACCGGGATTTAACCGAACGTCTTCCGTTCCTCTGAACAATAAATTTGTTGTATCCCGACATACACATGTTCCGATTTTCCCGTGACGATTACGCTATTCTCAAGTCGGACACTCGTCTGAACATTAAATCGTCAACACATGATCGACATGAGCTCAAATACTTTCTTCATGCCCTCGTACGAGGACTTCAGTATTTCTTAATAGATTTTTATGCAATTGATTTTTTGGCCATGAGGCCCTTTTTCCCGGTGATTAATCATGGGTGTTCCCCTTTCCGAGGGAATGTAAATAACGCCGTGACCTTTATGGAGCGACGGGTTTTGGTCCCGACATAAACTACACAATCGTCTGACCAAGTCAGATCGAGCGCACCATGGGCTTCCATGAGGTCTGCATAAAGAGTCACTTTGTGACTGGCACGCCCACGCACTTAATAAGCCAATAAACACACTCGAATAAAAAAACCCAACTAATGAATAAACAAATAGATGTTACGAAAAGTGCGTCCACAATGTCATACCTTCCTGTGCTCAAATTCCCTTCCAAGGGTCCACGAGCCGACCCATTCCCGAAAGCCCAATCCAATTCAGCTATCTAGCACCTCCCCAAAGGGTTCCTTCACCCCCAACTCCAGCAACCATGGGTGCCCCTTTGAAAGGGATGGACCAATCACTCCGGCAGGAGATTCAAAGCTACATTTGGTAAGCGGTGGCTGAGAGTATGCCAAATTCACGTCCCCACTCGCTAGCCCAGTATTGTAACCTCCCCAATGCTTATTTCCCACCTGGATTCAGGGCTCCAAAGTACAGAAGGTATGATGGTACCACCGACCCTCACCATCACCTTTCGAGTTTCCTTATGGATTCTCATCAATGGCTCCACAATAGGGTTTTATTGGTCCATCTATTTCAAAAATCCCTTGAGGGTGAGGCCCTACGTTGGTTTGCATCCTTGCCAGCTATCGATCTCGTTAATTTTGATATAGTCTCTGAGCGGTTCCTTGCTCACTTTGGTCACATGTCATCCATTTCCCCCACATTGTTTGACCTAGTCATGGAGAAAATGAAGTCCGACGAGGACTTCATTAGCTTTGCAAATCGATGGAGGATCATGGCTGCTAGGATGGAGGTTCCTATTCCCGAATCCAAGGCTGTCACCATGCTAGTGAACAACGCCACCCCACAGCTTAGGGCCATCCTAATGCTTAATGAATTCCACACCTTTCACCAACTCTACAACTGAGCTCGGATAGTTCAAGCCCAGGTAAGGGACTCTACCTTGCCTCCTTTCTTCGAGCCTCGCACCAAGGGTAGAAAAACCCCGGATGTCCCCACCACCGAGGGTGTCACAGTAAATGAGCAGGTCAATGTAGTTGGCCAGTCCTTCAAGACCAACAATCGCCAAGCCTCCTATCCCACTCAGGCTACGGCTAGCCAGGGGCAAGGTAATTCTAAGCCTTATTCTAACGTCCCTCCACCTCAAAGCTACGCCCCCCCTAGACCAAAAAGGGCTACTTATCCTCCATTGCCTGAAACTTTAGGTGACATCTTCTTTGCCCTTATGTCCTTAGATTCTATTCAGCTTCCCCCTCAGCGAGATCGGGTCTATCCCAACGCCGACACCTCCAAGTATTACCCATATCACCGAACTCCCGGCCATGATATATTCAACTGCTTCCAATTCCGGGATTGGGTATATGACATGAATGATGAGGGGAGAATCAATTGGGCAGATGTGAATCTAGCTATTGCCAACCTCAAGAAGCCTAACAAGGACCTCGGCATTGTGCATAACCCATTGCCAACTCATCAACCAACTAAAGATCCATCCACCTCAAGGCAGCATGAGCAGGTGAACACTGTGATTGGAATGGAACCACGAGTTCTCAGAAGGACTCAGATATGGGGCGTAGAAGGATTCCCGGGTTGGTACGGGAAAATAGAAGTAGAAGCTCATGAACCCTAGGCAGACATCAACATGTTCACTCAATCCTAAAACCTAATCTCGCCACCCAGTCAGTCTTCGAGTGTTACCCAAAACCCACTCACCCTAATCAACCCTCCTCAAATGCCACGTCAAGAGCCCTATGTCTTTCCAAAAGCTCAGCTAGTGCAGGAGTGCCCCTTGGTCCTCCTAAAGCCACCTCAACCAAAATCAGTCCCTCCTCCTTCTCCTGTCGAATCTAGAGACGATTCAACCTCTCTCTTATGCATATTTGGATCTCCAGCTCCCTTACAGCTCATTCGCCCAAAACCTTTGGAACAGAATGACCCGAAGGAAGCTTCGGTCAATGTCACTCTCCGGAACCGCATCATTCCCCCATCCCAAAGGCAGTCTCAACTGGAGGAAGGGGTTAATTCTCAAAGCTTTCCCGTGGAGTATGACATTCTCCAGCATCTGGACAGGACCCCTGCTAAGGTTTCTATCCTAGAGCTCCTTAGGAAATCCCCGTCACACCAAGCCACTTTACTTCAATTCCTCCAGAAAATCATGGTCAATGAAGACCTCCCAGCAAGTGGCGTGACCTAGGCTATCATGGCCCTTACATGCGGACCATCCATCTCATTCTCTGATAAAGACCTTGCTTTGCCAGAAAGCAGGTCACTCCCGTTATGCCTCACCGTCTCTCTCAACGGAGTCAAGGTTGACTCCGCCCTCATTGACACAGGAGCTTCGATTAATGTGTGTCCCATGAAGACCATCAAGAAGATTGGCCTCCAGGAAGAAAATCTAGAAGAGGTATGCACCACCATCTCAGCTTACGATAATTCAAAAAGGTGCACAAAAGGGAAGGTGACCCTACAACTTGGTTTAGGACCAATGGTTATGACATCGGACTTCTTTGTCCTGGATGTCGACCCTGCATATAAGGCCATCTTAGGACGGCCTTGGATTGAGCAAACCTTTGGGATTCCATCAACAGCCCACCAGTGCTTTAAATTTCCTTACAATGGTAGGGTAATCAAGATCAAGAGTATCCCGCTAGTGGAAACTCTCAATGCCATCACTTCCGAATAGATCCACTTCATGACCATTCCAGATAAGGGCAAGAGGCATGTCCTCTCCATAGAGGGCGCGGTGGGACCTTCCGCTTTAGGTCCACCCGATTTCCCTTTCCTTCCTCGGCCAATCACACATTCCAACATCCCTCCTGGAAAAGGATGGGAGATCATGGCCAGGATGGGCTTCACCATGGGAAAAGGTCTAGGTCAGCTTGAACAAGGGCCCACGCATAGAAGAAAACTCTGGGTTGCTAAAGGTCACGTAGGTTTGGGTTACTCTCCAGAAGAGCCATCTAAGGCCACTCAGGGTAGAGATTTGGTGTATGGTCGCTTTGTCATAGGACCAATTCAGCCAGGAACTCGACAGGAGCCGAGTGAAAAATTTGAAGTTGTCGAAAGAAAAGAAATCCCACCCAGCTCACCACTCGAGGAAGACTTCGGTCTCCTCTCCCTCTTCCATCTGGATAAACCCCCCGACATGGTTTCCTCCATGGGTATCTTCCTCGCTTCGAACAAGCCCGCGCCTGTTCTCTTTATCCCCTTCCTATTCCATCCACCATTTCCTCCTCTCCTCACTTATCCGGTCGTAGAGCGACCCACCCATCGGGTGTGTACCTTCACTCATGACCACCAAAAAAAAACGCCAATCCTCGAATGTGGGCTTGCGAGCTCACTATTGAGGAAACGGCCTCCTTGGAAAATGGTTCCCTCGGCCAAGGGCCGACTCTTTCCACCTTGAACTCCCTTCGACGAGCTTATCCTGTACATAGTAGGGTAGAGTCTAGGTTAAGTCCAGGTTTGTACATAGCGTCTTTCCCTTCCAAAAAGTCTAGTGTCCGTCAGGTTCCCACGCGTTATATCGGCCAGCTAGCCGATAAATGTGCGCAACTTTGTCAGGTCTCTGAATTCACTTCCACTCCCATTTCCCTAGGGGCAGTCGAACTAGACGGATCTCCAGCAGATGACGGTCTAGGGGTGTACGTTTTAGAAGAAGATGATGACACAGAAGAAGAAGAAGAGCCATTAGAAGATGGTAGTGATCCAATAGCTTTCTTCATCGACGGAACCAAGAGATTTGATGAGCCTAATGTTTCCATTGACAAATCCACTAAGGAAATCAATCTAGGCACCAAGGATGATCCAAAGATTATATTGATAAGTGCCAATTTGACTGATGAGGAGGAAGCTGCTCTTGTGACGGTTCTCAAAGAATTTCCTGATACTTTCGCTTGGTCCTACGAGGACATGCCGGGTCTGGACCCGTCCTTAGTTGAACACCGTCTGGTCCTGAAGCCCGACGCTCAAGCTGTCAAACAGAAGTTAAGGCGACTTCACCCGAAGCTCGCACTCAAAGTCAAAGAAGAAGTGGACAAGCTCCATAAGGCCAAGTTCATCAGGGTAGTTTTATATCCGCAATGGGTAGCTAACATCGTCCTTGTTATGAAGAAGGATGGTAGGGTCCACATCTGCATAGATTTCCGTTACCTTAATCGTGCTTGTCCAAAGGATGATTTTTCTCTTCCACACATAGATGTCCTGGTGGACAACACCACCGGCTATGAGATGCTCTCCTTCATGGATGGCTTCTTGGGGTATAACCAAATCCGCTTAGCGGAAGAAGACCAGGAGAAAATATCTTTCACCACTCAGTGGGGGACCTACTGCTATGTCGTCATGCCCTTCGGTCTTAAGATCGCAGGGGCAACCTATCAAAGGGCGATGATGGCTATCTTCAATTACATGATGCATATTTATATGGAAGTGTATGTGGATGACATTCTGGTTAAATCCAGAACTAGGAGTGGCCATGCAGAAGTCCTCCGTGCAATTCTCCAACGGTCGCGAGAGCACCAACTTCAAATGAACCCCAAGAAATGTGTTTTCGGGGTCTCTTGAGGCAAGCTGTTAGGGTTCATTGTCAGCAAGAGAGGAATTGAGATCGACCCTAACAAAGCTAAGGCCATTACCGAGATGCCTCCTCCCAAGAACATCAAAGAGGTCCGTGGTTTGATTGGGTGTTTACAATTCATTAGGAGATTTATATCTCACCATTCTCAGCGATGCAAGCCCTTCTACGACATGTTAAAAGGAGAGGCTAAATTTGATTGGAATGACAAATGTCAAAAGGCCTTCGATGACCTGAAGAGCTATCTTTTAAATCCTCCCGTTCTGGCACCCCCGGTCCCGGGTCAGCCTTAATTACTCTATGTTTCTACCACTAATGAATCTGTTGGAGCAGTATTGGCCAAATATGACGATGCCAAAAGAGAACGCGTAGTCTACTATTTGTCCAAACTGTTCAATGAAGCTGAGCAGAGGTACACTCCTATGGAGAGGACTTGCACGGCCGTCGTCTGGGTCGCCCAAAAGCTAAAACATTATTTTCTTGCACATGAAGTTAAGCTCTTGGCGCTAATGGACCCTATCAAGTACTTGCTGGAAAAGCCAGCCCTAACCGATCGTTTGGTAAGATGGCAAAGTTTTCTCAATCAATTTGATATCACCTACGTCAATCAGAAGGTGGTCAAGGGGCACGCCATCCCCGAGCACCTTGCCCATCATCCACTCCCTACATTCTCCCCTGTCGATGAGAGTTTCCCGGACGAAGAGTTAGGAGCCATTATAGATGGTTAACCTTCGTGGATTCTCTACTTCGATGGTGCATTCAATTCCAAGGGTTGTGGAGTCGGAGCCATTCTCCAGTCCCCGGAAGGTGTCATTATTCCCCGTGCTTGTTAACTAACCTTCCCTGCTACAAACAATGTGGCTAAATATGAGGCACTCCTCATGGGCTTAAAGGTGGCACTGGCACTCGGAGTTAAAGAGCTCCGGATCATCGGAGATTCTCATCTCATACTCTGGAAATCCCTCAGCAAGTACCAAACCCGGGACCCAAAATTGAAACCCTACCAAGACCTGGTTGGCAGGGTAGTCCGGCGGTTTAGGACATTCTAGCCAATGCCCTGGCATCTTTGGCATCTTCTCTTCCAATCCCTGGTGAAAAGCCGTCATCCACTGTCATCATGCAAAGAATGCACACCCCTTCACATTCTGATCCCTGGTTCCAGCAATTCTCTAAGCCCTCTTCTTAAGTCCATGTTGTTGGATTCGGTGCGTTGGATCCAGAGGGGGGTGAATGGATCAGCCCTTTAAAAATTTTGCTCAATAAGATCTAGAATGCTAACTAGACAAATTCAGCCAATCTGAAAAGCTAATTAAAGTTTCAGCTGAACCAGTAAACAAACATATATAGCGCGCCTAAGCATTCAACTAGCGGAAGCATAATTAGACAAAACAAATCACAATGGACAAGAGGGTTTTTAGGTGGTTCGGTCCAACAGACCTACGTCCACCCCACACTCAAACCAGAGTGTGGATTCTGCTGACTCACAGCTTGAACAGCTGGGCATCACAGCTTGCCATACAACCCGCTGAGCCTCACAGCTTATTGTCTGAGGTATCCACCTCGCCCGCTGAGCAACACAGCTTGTTGTCCAATGGAATCCACCACTACAACCGCTGGGGATTACAGCTTGACCCGTCCAAAGGCAACACCTCTGCAAACGCTGACTAACAGCTTGAAGAAAAGTAAAAGATGAAACAAGAAAATGGGAAACAAACAGCGACTGAAAGCTGTAAATGAAGCACAAATAATATGGCTCTCAACAGAGCTGACTGGCCTGGATTTGATCCACGATCCAGTGAAGACTGATCTTCAGACTGAAGCCTCTCTCTACCCTTCTTCTTCTTCTGATCACTCTGTCTCTCTTTCTTTCTCTTTTTCTTTCTCTTCCTCTTTTATCTGCTCGAGCTCTCTATCTCTCACTTTTTCTCTTCTGCTTCTTCTCTCTTTCTTTTCTTCTTCTTCTCTTTTCTCTGGATCGAACAGGCTCTTTATTCATTCTCTCTGCTTCTGCTCTTCTGCTTCTGTCCTTCTGCTTCGATCAGTCTCCTTCAGACAAAGGAGTCTTCCTTATATATCAGTTCAGCAGGAGCAGCACTGGGCGCGTGTCTTCCACAGTTCCCGCCCAAAAACTTTTGGCCATGTGTCATCATCTCAGCCAACTGATCACACTGTAGACACCCAATTTTGATCAATAAGTTGAGCAATTTCTTTGTTCTCCTAGTTAATGCCCCAATTGATCCCTAATTGGTTGATTTTCTGGGATATCTCCCTATTCTTGGCCCCACAATTCAATTTCCGTACCTTGGATCTCGTCTCGAATTTGGCATTCTCGCGCTACTCACTCACATCACTTTCTTGTTCATAAGCGCATTATGGACCTAATTGAATGATCATTTGAACAGTCGTTATTTCTTGATATTTGATCTCTATATCATCCACTCTGAATGTTATTCTTACTTAATACTTGATTGAATGGCCGTCCAATGGGAACTTATTCTTTTTCTAATCATTTGGGGAGCCAATCATTGTCGCGCTATATCGTCATAGCGCGATCATGAAGAACGCGCTATATGCTTGTAGCGCGTTCTCAATTAGAAACCCAGTCCGACCCGGACTCCTTTTTTTCGACTTGGGTCCTTATTTTGGTAAGTTTCCAGTCATATTCCGTCCAAAGGAAGGTTCCTAATCCTAATAGGAGTCTTTCCCCCTCATTAATCGACAAGATTGCCTTGCTTTGAGCCACCAAGTCATTAGTTTGAATCGAACTCCGACCTAGGGTTCCTTCTTGATCCTTCTCCTATAAATTGGACCCATGGCCGTCGTTTTGAAAAGGGATGCAACTCAAGATCTTGATGAGGAGGAGGCTGCGCTTCGTTCCAAATCAACAACTCCTCGCTCCTCACACATCCAAGGGAGTATTTTGGGGCATATTGTGTTCTTCCTCGTTCTTAGTTTTCTCCCCAATTCGTTTATCTCAATCTTTGCATAACATTGCATATTGATCTCAAAAATACTTCTTTTTACAAAATACACGCATTCACACACACACCAAACCTATTTTTGGCCCTTCCATAGGGGTTTAAAAACCACTAAACCCCCAGGTAATCGAGCCCTTCTTTTACATGCTTTTGACTAAGAATAGGGGCAAATTCTACTAAAGTCTCGATCTAATGGGCCTTCTGTTTGTTGTTTATGATTGTTTGCAGGCACTAGAAGATTGATACGTGGAGCCCTTGCACCTTGGCCGGCCTTGGAGCAAGGAAGAAACGAATCCAGTCCATCCCGCTTCCTATATGATATAGCGCTATAGGAACCTAGCGCGATCTTGAGAAGGCGCTAGGACGATATAGCGCGTTCATCCCCAGGCCAACTCTTGGCCCTCTTGAATTTCTGAGGTATGTAACATGCCCTTATCTTGATCTTCATATTATTTGGCATGCTGTTGGCCTCAGTGGCGATCACGGATTTTAATTATTACATGTGACCTCCCCCTTCTTTATCATCGATTTTAGTTCTATATCCTGATAAATCATCTTTTATTAAATCATCAATTGGGGGTGGTCTAATTTCATAATCTACAAATTGGCGATCACAGTGGGACTCTTTGTGCCACCATGTTCATTCTTTTGGTTGCCTGCTTGTTAATCCATCAAAGTGTGTGTGATTATTTGTCTTTTGGGGTTCCCCCACCCTCTGTCATTGGTCGCACTATACATCTATAGCGCGTTCTATCAGATCGCGCTACGGACATATAGCGCGTTAATCACCAGAGGGTATTTCACCCACACCTTCTGTCGGGGTTCTGATTGTCATCTTCTCTGGTTGCATCTTGTACATTTCCTGCTGTGTATTCATTTCTCTTATATATTTTCATTTTATTTGCTAGTTCTAGTTTAGATATTCTTACATAACATAGCATTCATCTTTGCATTTGGTTTGGGAGACCTCCTCTCCCCACACTTTTAGGAGATCTTACACCCCCTTGGTGAAGGAAGGACCCTCCATTGAGCATTCCGTCTCATTGGACCGGAAATTCCTAAACCAAGCCTCCGTAAGTCCCCGCACCTGTGGATTCCCTCACGGACGCTGGGTAGGTTGTACCTTTGAAGTCTCGGGTTTAGTCGGCCTATGCATGGTGAGAGAGTGTTCCTAGTTGGCACCGGAGTTAAACCACATGTGAAACTAGGTTCCTCCCTTGAGTGATCACATCAATTTGCATAAAGTCATTAATTCACCAAGGTTCAAATAAATAAAAAAGATCAATGGTAACCATTCCAACTTGTGTGCTTCTTTGCAAATTGTTTTTCTTTAACTTTGATTGCATAATGGCTTACCTTGATAGACAGAATAACATGTTTAATCTTAATTATGTTCATGAGGATGCACAACCTAGCACATCCTATACTCCTCAATTTCAACATGTTCATCATAATCCTCACCATATTTTCAAGGGACCACGTCCTCATTCCTATGGTATTGCCCAACCCATGGGCACTGTCCAATACCATGGTCCCTCGCCTCAATCACGCGCCACTATTCCTTCGGGATCGTCTCCTCCCAACGACGAGAAGTTCTCTCAAATCATTCATGCATTAGATCATTTCACCCCTCAAGAAATCCAAGCCCTTAAGGCTATTATCGAGGGTACATCTCATTCTTCTCATCCTCCTTCTATTCCTCCACGGATGGCCCATCACCCATCTCCTTCATCCACACATACTCCTATTCGGGTGGCCCATCACCCGCCTCCTTCTATTTCTCATCCTTCACGGCCCCAAGGTCCATTTATTCCTTGTAATCCGGTCTGTCCGGGTCCTTTAGCGAGTCGGCCTATTAACCCTCCTCCGCGGCCATCATATCAAGACACCCCTCCAAGGCAATCTTGCCAACCTTCTGTTGCTCATGTTACACCCTTCCAGCAAAGCCTCTTTGATAGACTTGCTTCCATTGAGGAACAACTTAAGAAGCTCACCAGCCCACAGCCCGCTCCTCCTCCATCTCAAGTCAATCCTCTTCATGATTCCATGAATAACATCGCTAGGTTGGAAAAAGATTGGAAGGAGATAAGAGAGAATGGCATCAACGATATATGTGAGCGAGAAGATGTTACAAGTTCTGTGGACTTCATCTGCCCTCCACTCATCCGCACTATACATTTACATGACTCTCCGCTTTATATACATATTCGCCTCCTCAAAATCCCCTACAACACCATACTCCACCACTTATCATTTCGTCACCACCACGGCGTCCGCTGGATTTATTTAATGATGAAGATTTGGAGATGGTACAAGAATTTGAAGCTCCTCGAGATGCACCCCTTCTGAGTTTCCTTCGCCGTCCTCTTCCTCCACTGCCAGAAGACCCCTATGCTCAGGACTATGCCACAGTCCCCGATCCAACCCCCATTTATGAGACCTCTTGGTGTTACGATGATGGGTCGATACTCCAATCACCCATACTGCCGCACCATGAGTCCCCTCCTCTCCCCAATACTTGGTGTTACGATGATGGGTCGATACTCCAATCACCCATACCGCGACACCATGAGTCTCATCCTATCCCTAACACCTCTCGCCCCATCCGGCATTTTCAACGCACTAAACCTTCACCTCCCGTAACCACACCAGTAGCCTCCATTCCATCGGCCTCCGCCGAGCCTCCATCACCCTCCACTACGCCGGTCTCCACCAAGCCTTCTATTATTCCCCCTTTTTGTCCGCCACCTCAGTCGTCCACTATTCCTGTAACCCCTACTCCACTACTTAACCCTTCACCCTTACCCGTGGCTAATCCTGAGCAGGATCCATCCCTTTTTGCACTCGAGCCAACCCCGACTGCTTCCGAGCAAAGGGGGAAGCTCGACATGCTTGAACCTCCACTTCCACTCATCCTTTCTTCAACGCTTTCCATTACACCATCACCATCTATGGAGCCTTCCGCCTCCGCTTCACCCCCTTTTACTACTCGGAATGGGCGTCCTTCTATAAGTACTCGTGCCAAAGATAATCAAGAGCCGGAAAAGAAAGATTTGGCCACGGCCATGCTGTTCAAGATGCAAGAGTTTATTTATCGAATGCCAATCTAGGTTGTTGTGCCAAGCATGATTGAAGAGGCCAAGTCCCCGCCATTGCTCACTGAGAGAGAATGTCAAGCTTTGATGCCGTGTAAGTTTGTGCCCAAGGGCCGGGCAGGGCACCCCTTGTTCCAACTTTCAAATCTTGAACCTTTTCTTCCATACAAGGGGCGAATGCCCATTCTATTCAACACTCTTTATATGTCACAATCAATGGGCATGGCAATGCTTCCTATCCCGACTTTCCAACTCCCTCGCACTATTGCTTTCCACTCTCCAAGGGAGTTGTCATTTACCATTGAAGCATCATCATGGGCTTGTACTTTATCCATTGGGCCAATTGACTATACACTTTCACAGCCATGAAGGGGCAGTTACCTTGGTGCCAAAGGGCTTTCCACAATTCTACCCACCTTCCATTCAATGCCACCCATATTTCCGTCTATCACCGATTCTTCATGGGCCACTCCAGGGGTAAGGAGGAGGATCTCATCCCCTCGCCCTTCATGTTCTTCATATTCTTTGCATCTCATGCATTTTGTTGCATCCATGTCTTCATCACATCCATTTTGTTGCATTCGCATGCATTTGCATTCCTTTTCTCCTTGGTTTCTAGACCCATATTTTCCCCATCTTTCGGAACCTTCGGATCTTCCGCATTCCCCATCTTGTTCATCTTCATCCTTGGGATCTTCGGGTCTCCTTACAGTTCCTAGGCATTGCACACCCTCCAATCTTCCCTCAGGGCATCGCGCCCTTTTCCAACAATTGCATCCGCACTCCCCGAATTTCTCTCTTGTCCTCTTGGGGCATCACGCCCCATGGTGTCTCATTCCTCCGGAACCTCCAGATCCTTCATCCTCTTCTAATCCACTCCCCTCAGGGCATCGCGTCCTTCCAAGTTTTTCCTCCCTAATTCTCCCAGGGGATCGCGTCCCTTGGTATTTGCTTCCTCCGGAACCTCCGGATCTTGCTCTTTGGGCATCGCGCCCCTACACACCCTCACGTCTGGATTTTCTGGACTTCTTACTGATTCTCCCTGGGCATCGCGTCCCCCGGTATCTTATCCCTCCGGAACCACCGGACCTCCCTTTTAGGGCATCGCGCCCCTCTACACCTCCATATCTGGATCCTCCGGATTTCTCTCCCGTCCTCGCTGGGCACCACGTCCCATGGTATCTTCCCCCTCCGAAACCTCCGGACCCTCCTGACCCTTTTCATCCACTCTTCCCGGGGCATCGCGTCCCTCGGCATCTTCTTCCTCCGGAACCTCCGGACCCTCCATCTTTCTTCCGATTCATCTTTCTGCTCCTCCGGGACATCACATCCTTCATTTTCTTCCTCTTCTTCCATCATCTTTTCCCCTATTTCTTCCCTGGGCACCGCGTCCCTCGACATCTTATCCCTCCGAAGCCTCCAGATTATTCTTCCCCTCAGGATTCTCCTCCTCTGCCTCCAGACCCTCCGGATCCACCTCTTTCCATCTATCAATTTCTTCTTCTAATTCCTCCTGATCCTGGGTCCAACCCAACTTCTTCCACGTCCACTGCCTTGAGCATCTGCCCTTTCTCCCACTGCTTTCGAGGCTTTAGTCCTCACTCCTCCTTCTAATTCTCCTCTCCTTCTGTAGACTGTTCCATGTGATCAGGGTCTCCGCGCCTTAGCAAGGGAGTTCTAGCCCTTGTCTCTCTTCCTTTTCTCCTTATTCGTCTGAGTCTATTCTGAGCACCACTCCTTCTTGTTAAGCAACTTCCAAATCCTTTGCTTCCAATCCTTTTATCTGCCTAAGAGGACTATCCCACGATGATCAACCCCGCCTCTCGCGGCAGCTGCTTCAACAAAGATCGCAAGGTAATATGTTGACATAAGTAAGCATTTTTATGATATCATTTTCTCATTACTTCACGCATGATTTTCAAAGTGAAGTGCTTCTTAACATGATTAAGAGTGATATTTTAAGCCTTTATCCTAGGAATTTATCTTTATTGAACTTCATCTTAAAAAAAACTGAAAAGAGTCTTTAGGCTTGCTATGCAGCACTTTGATAATAAGAACCCCGCGTTGGGAGTATGACTTTCTCTCCCTGCTTGTTAAGAGCAACCCTCAGCTGGGCATTCCACACACTTCACGGCGTCCTTAGCCAGCTCCTTTGATAAAACATCGTTGCTACTTTGGCCATGCCATGAGTATATCTGAAAGTCTTTTCTCTTCTTTGCTCGGCCGAATGCAGGGGCAAGAGGTTGACAGATGAGATGACCAACCTAGATAATCCCCAATACGAGATAAGTCTCAAATAGGGGCAGTCTTGACCCAAACTAAAATCAAATTTCATGATACATCTCGCCAAAAAGGGTTATTATGAAAATCGAGTCAAGATTTCGATAAATTCAAAATTATGAATTATGGCATGACAAGAGTGGCAAAGTCCCCGCAGGGAAAACCCTGGTCGTATGCATGTCAAGGGTCTAAAAATCAAAGGCACAAAGTCCCGGCGCAATAGACTACCTCTTTGAGGGGTAATACCCCGGAAGGAATTTAAGTCTCGATATCTCCCATCCTGCATAAAGCTTATCTCCAATTATTCTTCTCTTCTCCCTCTAAGACCGAATGTTTCTCGGGTATGGCCTTGGTAGGAGCACTGTTAACCAAAGGTAGCTGGTCATGGGGCACCACCTTTAAATGCACGCCCAACTTTGGGCAGTTTTGAGCGAAAGGGGAAGGAACTAGGACCCTTAGCCAGTGGTTTAAACATCCGTTGATGCTGCACTAGCAATGTCTAAGCCAAGTTTCAAAAAAATTGAATATAACCAAATTTCAAAAAAATTGAATATTGCCAAATTTCAAAAAAAATGAATATTGCCAAATTCAAAAAAAAATTGAATATTACCAAATTTCAAAAAAAAATTTGAATATAACCAAAATTTCAAAAAAATTAAATATAACCAAATTTCAAAAAAAATTGAATATAACCAAATTCCAAAAAAAAATTTGAATATTGCCAAAATTCCAATTTTTTTGAGTATTTCCCAAATTTTCATATTTTTCAAAATCAACATAAAAATTCAAATATTCCTTTTAAAAAACTTATAAAAATTTGCATGCTTTCGAAAAATTCTAAAAAAATTGCATGGCATTATTGCAGAGATATCTTTTTGCAGGGGCACGCAAAATCAAAAGAACAATCACAAGAAGTGCAACAAGTACCAAAGACTGTCTCATTCCACTATATATGTCAAAAGAGTACAAAATGAGAGTGGGTACAAACAACCTCTCTAGCTCTCCCCTTGACCCTCCTGATCTCCCCCTCTACGCGAGCTCTCAGCCTCCTCCTGTCCTCCCCGGGAAGACCTAGGAGGAGCCATCGATCCCCGAGAAGCTGAACCCCTATCACCGCGTGCTCCCCTCTCAGCATCTTCCCTCCTCTGATGCTCAGAGGAGGTAACTAAATAATCAGTGCTCGAATAGGCTCGGGAGTATCCCTCGCGCTGAGCCCGCTCACGCCCCCGCCGAAAGCGATCCTCCGCATCCTTCGCCCGCTGCTTGGCGATCCCTAATTTAGTACTCAGCTGCACCCTCTCTAGCTCCCGCTCCACTCTCTCTCTCTCCCATCTCTCTCTCTCTCTGTCTCGCTCCTCCCTCTCTCTCTGCCGCTCACTCCTCTCCACACCGAGGAGGAGGTGTAGCTCCGCCACATCCCGAGGAAGCTCCTCTGTGACTCGGCGCCTCAGCTCTGCTTCCGCCATCCGCAGCTCCTGCTCCTGCTCCTGCACCCAAAATCTTGGTCAATAACAGATAATTAATAAATTCCCAAGACTAGATTAAAAGAATAGATTTCTTACTCTTTCCTATAGGGAGGCCTCAGCTGCCTCCGCCCGAGCAACTACACTAGCAAGCTGGCTCTCTAGATCTGTGTGGTCGCAGACGGGCTGAGTAGAGGATGAAGCACCATGCGAGGATCAGACTGCCTCCAGCTCCTCGCACTGAAAAGAAAGCATTACCATTAATTGAAATTCAAATCCAAATCATTCTAAGTTACAAGTACTTACCAGCTCATCGACGGTATGCTGGAGGTCCTCACGCTACCGAATCGTGGAGTCGAGGAGTCCCTGTACCATGGCCAGTCTCCCCTCTATGTCAAACTGCATTAAACGCATGTTGGTCACATATTGAATAATCAAGTTTTTATAAATGAAAATGCAAATGAATTTAAAGTGTACATGTCCACGAGCGCTTTGGTAGACACGGCTACCGTATGTCTGAGAGTATGCCTGGAGGTAGGCATCATCTGAGTCCGCTCCCACAGGGACTGGTCGGCCACGCCTTTTCCAATCTGCATACTGCTCCCGCGCACGTTGCCGTCAATCATCTGTCCCCTGGAGGCCTCGAAAACGTCGCCCAGGTCGTGGGTCCGTCGCCTGGGTCGGGAACTCTACTACCGCCTGGTGGAGCCCCAGTGTCCTCATGATTAGCCTATGGTATAGGGGCTCGACCAGGTTGAGGGCGTGCAACCAGATCTCTCTCCCGAAGTATGGGATGGCCGCCTCCACCCAGGGCATCACCCCGATATCCCTCTGATACGGAGTCCAGATCACCTGCAGAGTTCAATTTGTCATTGCCCTTGATCTCATTCATATAATATAATTCAATTTCAAAAATTAAATCTTACCTCTATATGGGGCATCATATCTAACATCTCATGAATGTGGGTGACCTGGTCTTTCAAAGATCGGCTGTCTCGTGTTGGGGTCCATCGTCTGGCCAGGGGCAGCAGATCTCCTCGATCCTCCCAAGCACGCCTGAGGGTAGGAAGATACAAATAACTCCAAACCTGAAATGTAGCTCATGTGATCAATATAAGAGGTAAGTGCATAATTTAATCCATGGAGTTTAAGGCTTAGAGAGATACCTGAAGTAGAGGGTAGAATCCCCCGAGTGAAGACTGGAGTGAAGAAATGCCAAAACTGTCGAACAAATAGGCTAAGACTGCCGCACCCCAAGCATACCGTCCGACTCTATTCAGATCCTCCAGTAGAGGTAGAAATCGGCAGCTCACTGCATCACCTTGGGTCGCTAGAAGCAGCTTGCCAATCATCAGTATAAGAAACCTCCTCAACTCCATGTCGGCCTGTACACCAGCCTCGGTCGCAAAGCTCTCTCTGGCCCCAGCCTCTAGTCTCCTCTCATGAGCCGTCAAGGTCTCCCCCACCTCCCTCTGTGTGTGTAACAAGCCGAGAGTCTCCTGTAAAGCGATCCTCGACACTAGCGAGGTTCGGCCGGTCCCCTCCAGCTCCAAGCCCAATAGCCTGCGCGCCATCTCCCGGTAGTCGGGGTAACTGCAGCCTGTCACTGCCGATCCATGCACCCGCAGCCCAATAATACGGGTGACGTCTTCTAGAGTAGGGATCATATGACCCCAGGGGAAGAGGAAGGCCTTGGACCCCATGTCCCATCTGGATTTCGGAGCCCTTATCAATCCCACATCAACTCTCAGCACCTCTATTTCCAAGAACTCTCCAAAGCCCATTTGGCGGAGGCGGGCCCGTTGAAACTCCGGTAGTGCGAAGTAGATGGCCCGAACCAATGTCCATGAAATCTGGGCACGAACTGCACCCTCCACACCCTGCACACAACATAAAAGCAAGAGATATCAATTTGTGTTCACCAAACAAAAGAAAAAATCAAAAAATAAAAAAACTGGCATTCTGTTCTTTAACGCGCTATATCGTCACAACGCGTTCATCAAGAACGCGCTATGAAGACATAGCGCGTTCATGTTCTGAAGGTAGGGGGCGACCCCTCATTCCCCAAATCTTTTCCATGGACATTCTACCCTATACATTGGTCTAAGGGGGCGTCTACCCCTCCGTTTTCATCTTTTATGAAAGAAAAACAAAGAAAATCCAAAAGAAAACAAGTTAGGGGCGTTTCTTACCAATCGTCGTTTTCGAACCGCCGCGCCACCAACGGGCTCCGCCGCTATCTCCTCGGCCGCCGCGGCACCTTCAACCTCCTCGCCTCGTCGGGGGGGATCTCCATTTCATCTCCTTCAAGCCTAGCCGAGACGGTCGCCTCCGAATCGGGGTTTTCTTCCACGGGAGAGGGCGCTCGTTCCTCCTCCGTGCGAGATCGTTGACGGCCGCGGGTGGCGCGCCGTTTGGAACGTCGGGGAGGTCCTCCTTCCATTGGATTAGGGCAATAGAGGTTTGGGCTGGTGAGAGGGCGAGAGAGGGAGTGGAGAGAGGGAAAGAATGAGTTTGAATGAATGAAAGGGTGGGGGGCGGTTTTTGAAATATGCGTGTAATGAACGTGCTATATGTTCATAGCGCGACACTATCGCGCTATGTATATATAGCGCGATGATGAAAATAAAAGAAAAAAATAGAAGGGTGGGGAAAGAAAAGAAAAGAAAATACAGGTTGTGGATGAATAAAACTTGTGTTCTTTCGCTTATGCATGCTTAAATTTGCTCTATTTTTGCTTAACATTGTATTCCCAGGAAAAGAAAAGGAGAAGATAAAATGGCATGCCACCAGGTAAGTATTCCTTTATCCGTTCCTTTATTGCATTACTATATGATACTTACATTATTATATTATCTCAAGGACCGGCCGATTCTCTGTACGTTTCGGGATCTGAGTTCCCCTCTACCAAAAATAGTGATGATCTAGAAACATGCAGTTAATCGTCGGATAGGCCGTTAGGTCGGACAAATTTGGGACGATGGACTTCATCTCGCACGCCGTGGTTGCGGATAACTCTTGACCCGAGTCTGTTTGATTTAACAATATTATTCTTGAGTATCTTATATTTTATTCTTTCTTGGCATTTGTTTTAATGATTTCTTTTATTTTGGCCCTGCACGCATCATGCCCTTTTTACATTCATAAATGTCCAATTTTTCTTCCTAATTAAGGATCAATAATGCTTAAGTTCTTGAATAAAGAAATTCAATTCCATTCTGAATTTGAAAGATTGCTCCTGGTTGAGCGTTGGATCTCGTTGGTCGACGTGACCTTTGCCTGGAATTTATCTATCTCCTTTCAATCCAATTCAACTTATCTCTTTTGGTCCACTCATTAGCTGTGAACCGCACGATGGCGTCGATGGATCCGCCGGGCTCGCATCCATTCCACTAACTGAGTGAAATTCGTAGTTGCTACGCACTGCGGATGCCTCTTTTGTGCAAGAGGTTGATCAGCTTCCCTTTTTTTATTGTTCCGCGCCTATCGTTCTAGGCAGGAGTCACTGGTGCTAGCTTGACCTTGTGGTTAGCTCGGAGTTTTCTGGATTATTCCTATCACTTGTCGGCTGTGATGGGTGTCTCTTTTCCTTGATATCCACTTATCAGTCCACTCCACTACGTTTCCACTTCATCTCTCCGTCACTACCACTCCGTGTCATCTCCGTTTTGTCTCCGTTTCACCTCCGTATCAAGGAGGGGCATCTGTAGACACCCAATTTTGACCGATAAGTTGAGCAATTTCTTTGTTCTCCTAGTTAATGCCCCAATTGATCCATAATTGGTTGATTTTCTGGGATATCTCCCTATTCTTGGCCCTACAATTCAATTTCCGTACCTTGGATCTCGTCTCGAATTTGGCATTCTCGCGCTACTCACTCACATCACTTTCTTGTTCATAGCGCATTATGGACCTAATTGAATGATCATTTGAACAGTCGTTATTTCTTGATATTTGATCTTTATAGCATCCACTCTGATGTTATTCTTACTTAATACTTGATTGAATGGCCGTCCAATGGGTATTTATTCTTTTTCTAATCATTTGGGGAGCCAATCATTGTCGCGCTATATCGTCATAGCGCGATCATGAAGAACGCGCTATATGCTTGTAGCGCGTTCTCAGTCAGAAACCCAGTCCGACCCGGACTCCTTTTTTTCGACTTGGGTCCTTATTTTGGTAAGTTTCCAATCATATTCCGTCCAAAGGAAGGTTCCTAATCCTAATAGGAGTCTTTCCCCCTCATTAATCGGCAAGATTGCCTTGATTTGAGCCACCAAGTCATTAGTTTGATCGAACTCCGACCTAGGGTTCCTTCTTGATCCTTCTCCTATAAATTGGACCCATGGCCGTCGTTTTGAAAAGGGATGCAACTCGAGATCTTGACGAGGAGGAGGCTGCGCTTCGTTCCAAATCAACAACTCCTCGCTCCTCACACATCCAAGGGAGTATTTTGAGGCATATTATGTTCTTCCTCGTTCTTAGTTTTCTCCCCAATTTGTTTATCTCAATCTTTGCATAACATTGCATATTGATCTCAAAAATACTTCTTTTTACAAAATACACGCATTAACATACACACCAAACCTATTTTTGGCCCTTCCATAGGGGTTTAAAAACCACTAAACCCCCAGGTAATCGAGCCCTTCTTTTACATGCTTTTGACTAAGAATAGGGGCAAATTCTACTAAAATCTCGATCTAATGGGCCTTCTGTTTGTTGTTTATGATTGTTTGCAGGCACTAGAAGATTGATACGTAGAGCCCTTGCACCTTGGCCGGCCTTGGAGCAAGGAAGAAATGAATCCAGTCCATCCCGCTTCCTGTATGATATCGCGCTATAGGAACCTAGCGCGATCTTGAGAAGGCGCTAGGACGATATAGCGCGTTCATCCCCAGGCCAACTCTTGGCCCTCTTGAATTTCTGAGGTATGTAACATGCCCTTATCTTGATCTTCATATTATTTGGCATGCTGTTGGCCTCAGTGGCGATCACGGATTTTAATTATTACATGTGACCTCCCCCTTCTTTATCATCGATTTTAGTTCTATATCTTGATAAATCATCTTTTATTAAATCATCAATTGGGGGTGGTCTAATTTCATAATCTACACACACGTGTCATGATCCTGGCACTCCCCTTATCCTCGGATCACGTGCCCTTCATAAGCTTCAGTACCTGTCAGACAGATAAAAAGGAATATCAGTTTAATGTCGACACCTTGTACAGACTTTATGAAGGCAATGCAGTGTGTAGACTTTGCAGTGTAAAGACAAGGCATGTACAGACTTCACGTTGTGAATGCAAAGCAAAGTATGTACATCAAGAACTAATGCACAATGGCTGTATGGACTTGCGTTCTGAACAATGTACATACTTACCACTTGAAGCGTGTACAGACTTCATGTTCACTATGCAGACTTTGTAATGTATGGAGCAATGTATATACTTAGAGTGAACGATGCACAAATGCATGAAGCACACATACTGTATAGACTTAGTGTGGCTTGTAGCATAGAATGCAATGTACAGACTTGGCACACGATGCATAGACTTGTTAAGGAAGAGATGCATGTGCAGACTTCGTGAATGCAAACTATGTAGACGTTGTACAGACTTTGTATGCAATGCATGAACCAATGTCTAGACTTTGTGAAAGAAGCACACAGGCTGTGCAGACTTGTGCTAATGTTGCAAGAGGATAATGTTTAGACTTCAGCTCGTGCAAGCAAGGCCAATGTATAGACTTGCCGTTTGTGCAAGCAGAACGATGTACAGACCTTGTGTTGTGAACACAGTCTGTACAGACTTGAATGATGCATGCACAAGACACAGATGTATAAACTTCGTCTATGCAACACTGTATAGACTTCGTGTGTGTGCTACAGAGCAATGTCTAGACTTTGAAAGCTTGAACACCTAAAAGATGACTCTTTCCTAGGCGTCAGATTCAGAATGGACGCTCCTACTGATGGGCATCCAATTTCAAGCAAAATCAACCATGATGAAGTGCAATGTTCAGACTTGACAATATATGACTAACATGTCATGTACAGACTTCGAATCACTATATGCACGATGTACAAACTTCAACTCAAAGGAGACGGTGGATGTACATACTTTAAGTTCAACTGAGACGGTGCATGTATATACTTGTAGCGACCCGGATTCCGGATACTCGGCATACCCGGTAGGACTACTGGATATGCGTGATACCGCATGGAACCCGCGAGGCCTCCCAAGAGCAAGAAAGCTCCGAAGGGAAAAAGGCACGTGTAGAGTACATTGAAGCCACAGAGATAGTACAGTAAGCAATTAAATTTCATTAGATAGTTTTGCTAAAGTAGCAGAAATAAAATTACTTTTTAATTAACTGTTCAAATTAAAAATTATATCCGAGAGTCAGTCCAAAGCTAAAGAAAACAAGTCTAGCACAGTACAGTCGATAGAAAGGAAAGACGTACCATGAAGTCGGGGGCAGCCCGACGCAGGTACCAGCTGGTAGCAACGGCACGCAATGAGCACGCACACTCCAGGAACCACGTGGAAGCAGAACGAACAACGCCACCCCACCTGAATGAGCAGGGGTGAGCCACGTGTCACTAGCTCAGTAGGGGTCACGCGGATCCCCACTGAAAAACACGCAGTAACACGGAACAACAAACACAAAATAGTAGGTGTAGCAAAGCAGGAAAAGCTACACTACAAATCTGTAAAACTACGCTACAGGCAGTAGTAAGCAGACGGGAAGTAGGAGTAGGGAACAAGTACGGAAGGGGAAGAAGCCGCGCCAGACAAGCGGCGGCCGAACTAACCTCGGCACCCCAAACTACTCCAAGCAACAATAGAAGGGCGACTCTGATCCAGCAAAGTCATAAGTTACCGATCTGTCGACCCGACACCATGTCCAAAACGAAGACCTACCAGGACGGATAAAACAACCACAACGGCCTACACGATTGGAACATCGTGTACGTAACCCCAGGCTCATCTTGGACACAGCCAAGAACAAACCACCTAGCCAGGGAAGCAAATCTTGGGCAAGGCCAAGACTAGCCGACACGGAAAAGAGAACACCGACTCCGAGAAACGTGAGAGTCGCCGGTCAAGTGATAGGAGTACCCTCACACTAGAAGAATAGCCAGATGCGTCCACTGACGTCTTACACTGTGCCACAAGTGTCACGTCTACCAGACTGTGTGCAGCACGGAGGAGACTAGACACACCAAGAACCAGGTCCAAGGAACAACGACGTTCCAAGGAAAAACGGCACCTCACGGACACAAGACCGCAGTACCACGCTGCGAGTGACTAGTCAGGGTCATGCCCGTCGATGCAAGTCCTCAGTCCCTGACCACGTGTGCACACACTGACCACTACCTAGGTCAGGCCTCTAACTAGTATTCCCCTCGGTAGGACACTACCGTTGGCCGGGGCCCACGGAACTAGCTTAAAAACCGTGTAACGGGAACTGCTCGTCCACCACTCCCGGTGGGTGACGTACTAAAAAGCTTACATTACAGGCTATGACTAGTAGAGGTTCACTAGGCACGGACTCCAAAACACAAGTGCTAGAGTACAGACAGTCTACGGAAGCCCTGTCACACGTACTACGAAGCACCACTGGCAGTACAACCACTGCCAACAGACTCAGGACTAGGCAACTAGACCTACCATGTAACGATCCTGAGTCGAACGACTCAAAGGTAAGATCATCACAGACAGCGGAACAAGTCGCCAATCGGTCTAATCCTAAGCCACAAGAAACAACACTTCGTAGGAAACGACTCACTAACACCTGAGGGAACACCGAAGACCCTCAGACACGCCTGGACACGTAAATCGAGGTAAGATGATACCTCGAGGCATCCAGAACCAGTGTCTCGGACTGGACAAAATCGCCGAGACACCCACACACAAGGTCACCTGTCAACCCCTGGGTCACCCCGGGTTGACCGGAACCAAGTAAAGACACACAAGCACAAACCCTCTTGGCTACTTCGGAGTACGGTTACAGCCCTCATAGGACATCGGGTGATGTCCGCGTGACAATGGCAAACCCCAAGATCAAGCCAAGATACCGGAAACCAAACCACCGGTAAACCACTCTCTAGGCATTCACCAAGCCAAAGAATTTGCTGAGGCTCAATTACTACAGGCTCAAGAGAGTTATGATAACATTCCTTCTGTGGAGAACCGGATAAATCTCCAAAAAGCTAATGCTGAGATGAGGCTAATTCTTCATAGGGAGGAAATCTTTTGGTTCCAAAAATCCAGGCTTCAGTGGATAACCAATGGAGATCGCAATACTAAATACTTTCATCATTATACCAAAATAAAAAGACAGAGGAATTATGTTCATAAGTTGAAGCTAGATGGCATCTGGGTGGAGGATCAGACAGTTTTACTAAATGGTGCTGTTGATTTTTTCAAGAATCTGTTATCTTCTGAAACTCATAACATTGATAACCATATATTATCAGTCATCCCTAATCTGATTACAGAAGATCAGAACATGGCTTTATGCTCTATTCCGTCAGCTAAGGAAATTAGAGGCAGTGTCTTTGCTCTACCTGGAAATAGTTCCCCTGGCCCTGATGGTTTTACTGGTACCTTCTTTACCTACTGTTGGGATGTTGTGGGAAATGATGTAATATGTGCCATCCAAAGTTTCTTTCAAGGAGGGGGACTTCCGAAGGGAGTCACTTCTACATCACTATGTCTGATACCCAAGGTAAAAAATCCTACTTCCTTTGCTGATTTCAGGCCAATCAGCTTATGCAATTTCACATGCAAAATTGTCTCCAAAATTATATGTGATCGCCTGCGCCATATTCTCCCCTCTATTATATCAGAACAGCAAAGTGGTTTCATAAGTGGCAGAATCATCACTGACAATTTTTTACTTGCCAAAGAATTATTCATGGAAATGGACAGACCTGTCAGAGGGCATACCATTCTTATTAAACTTGACATGGCCAAAGCATATGATCGAATTGAATGGGATTTCATTCTCTCTGTTATGAAAAGATTTGGGTTTTCTATCAGATTTGTTTCCCTCATATCTCAGCTTTTAATGAACTTCTGGTTTTCCATTGCATTTAATGGCCAATCTCATGGATACTTCAAATCCTCTCGGGGAGTAAGACAAGGGGATCCTTTAGCACCAGCCCTCTTTATTTTAGCAGAGGAAGTATTAAGTCGGGGCCTTTGCCAGTTTTTCAGTTCTGGATAATGCATATATTATCATCTTCCCTATAATGTTATGCCCATATCTCACATACTATATGCTGATGATTCCATCATATTCACAAATGGGGGCCTGAACTCAGTAAAACATCTTCTCAGTTTTTTGAGAAGATATGAAGAATCATCAGGGCAGAGGATTAACTCCCAAAAAAGTTCATTCATGGTGTCCAAACATATGCTTAGAAATGCAGTAGATAAGATCAAACAGATCACTGGCTTTCAATACAAAACTGGAAGCATCAATTATTTGGGGATTCCTCTCTTCAAAGGGAAGATCAAAATTCCACATTTTAAATATCTGCTTGACAAAGTTAATGCAAAGCTTGCTGGTTGGCAAAGCAGGTTCCTCTCTCAGGCAGGAAGAATCACACTTATTAAATCGGTGCTATCTTCAATTCCCATATATTCAGCTAGTGATGCTGCCATTCCATACACTATACACAAGCAAATTGAGAAAATATGTGCCAATTTCTTATGGCAAGGAACTGAAAATGCTCATAGGAAACATTGGGTATCTTGGAACAAAGTATGTAGACCTTTATCTGAAGGTGGTCTGGGTATTCGAAGACTAAGGGACATTCAACTGTGTACATATGTGAAACAGTTGTGGCAGTCATTAAACAGCAATTCTTTATGGGCAACCTTTACCAGAAGTAAATACATACATAATCAGCATATATCAGACTGTAAAATACCGTTCCCAACTAGAATAAAAGTCAGGGACTTTTATAAGGCTCGCTCTGCTCTATTAGCTGGTATGAGGAAGATTGTATTTAATGGTGAAACTACTAACTTCCTCAAGGATACATGGTATAAGAATAAGCCCTTGATAGAGCATTATTCTCACCAAATGCCTCTACCTGAAGATTGCTCTGTTCAAACTGCCTTGGCTGTTCATCAACACTCTATTTGGCAAGGATTTGAAAATAACAGATTGCGGAATGATATCCTCAAGTTTGCTACACAAGAAGGAAATGACATCTCAGTTTGGTCCTTCACTACTACTGGCAATTTTGATACCAAATCTACTTATAAATACATCAAAGGGCGAATGGCAGTTAATTCTGTTAGCAAACTATGGCATCGAAAATTTCATCCTCGGGCCTCTCTATTTTACTGGAAACTTTTAAATCATGCTATGCCAGTTGATAATCAAATTCAAAATAAAGGAATACACATGGCTTCATGTTGTAATTGTTGTTCCCATTCACATGATATTGAAGATTTTGATCATCTTTTCATTAATAGTGAAGTAGCCAGCTACTTGTGGAATAAATTTGCTCCTCTCATAGACAATTCATATTTGGAAACAAATACCATCTATGGTCGGTTACATAAAATTCTCAATGAGGTTATTATCTACAGTCCGCAAGGATTTGTTTCACTGCTTGTATCTATGCTTATTATCTGGGAAACATGGAAATACATATGCTGCAATAGATTTGAAGGCATTAGAAGAAACATCCCCCATATTGCTGATCAGATACAAGAGGATATTGCTCAGATTATGTAGCATATCACATTTAAACGGGGTATTGGCTATCCTATCTGTCATAGATTTCAAGCCATGGGCATTACAATTAAACATAAAGTTCTCTGTTGCTTCACTGTCCACTGGTTAGCTCCAAAGCTTAACTACTCTCTCAACGTAGATGGTGCTAGCAAAGGCAATCCTGGGTCATCTGGAGGAGGTGGCTGTTTTAGAAATTCTCAAGGGAAAATGCTACTGGGCTTCTCTTACTTTTATGGTCAAAGTTCCAATATGGTTGCAGAAGGAAGGGCTCTTCTCGATGGCTTAAGATTAGCACAACTGCATAACATACCAATATTGGTAATCTACACTGATTCTTTAGCCTTGGTTGAACTATTAAAAGACAATATAAGCCCTCCTTGGTCTTTACTTCCTTGGTGGCACAAGCTACAGGAAATCTTCAGCAGAAATCAATGTCCTATTGTACATACATACAGAGAAACAAATATGCTAGCTGATGCACTGGCAAATCATGCTACTCTCATGGGACATAACACTGAATTCTCATCGGTAAAGGAGCTGCCACCTATAGCAAGAGGAATTTCTACAGCAGATGCTTCTAACATTCCTAATATACGAATACGACATGTATAGTTACCAATTTTTCTTTCTTTATCTCCACATGTGGAGCTGTAGAGCTATAGTTTCCTCTCTTTTCCTTTGTGAATATAAGGGGCTTGGCTCCTATGTACTCTGAACTCTTCATATGCAATAAAATCTCATCTAGTGGCAAGAAGGTGGAGTGAGAACATTTCTTTCCTATGGAAAGGGGTGCACTCTCCCTTTTGATCCATTAGGTGATTTGGCCAAAAAAAAAACCACTCTCTGGGCCTGGGCTATCCATCACTCGGCGGCTAGGTCAACCAAGCAGTCAAGGAGGACTCGCCACGCAACCAAAGGCAAAGACACTAGCGGTCCAAGATTGAGTCGTTAGGAAACTGTAGCAGTCAAGGAGTAGACCGCGCTCAGTGAACATTAATCGACCTATCTAGAAGACCACCGACGGACAGACACCGCCCTAAAACACAGACAATGGTTGAACCATCAAGGCCAACCAACTTAAACTCTAGACTAGGTCTAAAACCACGGTAACACGAAAACTGAGGCAGACCACAAGCTACCAAGACCACTCCCTCAAGACGGGAAGGCAAGGGAAACCACACACACATGCGGGGGAATCCCACCGCACACATGCCAACACACAGCGACTCGATCTAGCGTAACACAAAGCCCAAGATACACGCACTCATGGGCACGCTAATCGAAGCAACTCGACACTTCCTGACATCCCAAAATATGGGCACGGAACCCATGGGGTGTCCGGGACACTCACAAGGCCGAGGGTCAACCTTCGGACCACAACCGGGTCGACCGGAGACCAAACCCATGCAATCAAAACACGATCCATAGTCACGGTCACCTGGGGACCACGACTACCTAGTCACGGTCTCCTGAGGACCGCGACTACACAGTCGAGGTCACCTGAGGACCGCGACTAGCTGGACATAAAACCCATGGTAACGGTCACCTGACGACCGCGACCAGACAATCACGGTCGCCTGCAGACCGCGACTAGACTGAGGCGATCTGTCGCAAGACCGCGACTCTTGCCGACTCTCTCGGCCAGGTGAAAGCGGTTCTCCTAAGACTGCGACTAATGAACGCGGTTGCCCTAGGACCGCGATCATATGAACGCGGTTACTGGTGGACCGCGTTCAGTTCGGAAAACCGTAAACGGCGGGAAAAACAAGGGGAAGGCCGAATCGGCCCGAACCACGCCCCATTTACGCCGTAGCGCAGGGGAAACAAAGCCTCACAACAAATAACAACTTCTGGAGGTGAAAAACCCCGCATACATGCATTAAAACGAGAGATTGGGGCGATTTCAACGAATCGACCCTAAAAGAGTCACCGAGGTTCCCGGACTCCTACCGGCCTCGAATGACCACCGATCAACACAAAACAAGCATGGATGGGATCCTAACATCCCAACGGTCAGTTCAACACTAACCGAGCTACAAATGGTTGCCATTTTTTGACGAACCCTACAAAACCCAAAAATCATGATTTAGGCTAAACAAGCCCAAACTCGGCCGTTTCCTAGCCGGACGGTGTACAATGTTAGGGAAAATGGAGAGGAAGAAGTGAGGAACCGTCACCCTACCTCCACCGAAGAAACCGTGCCACGAAGGGACTAAACCGCGCCAAAAATCACGCCGCGAACCGAACCGTCGGCTTTGAATCCACCGTTTGGGATCGCGCCCAAACCGCACCGATCCTCGCTCCATCACGCGCCTCGGCAACTCCACGACGTCGCCACCTCGCCCTTGGATCACTCCATCTACAGCCGGAGGCGACGGGTGAGAGAACGAGAGAGAACGGGAGAGAGAGGGAGAGAACGCAAGAGTGAGGAGAGAGAGAAGGGGGGGTAATGAATAGGAAATTAGGAATTTTCCTAATTTCTGAAAATCCGTAAAATGCGCCGAAAATGCACTAATTCAGAAAAATACGCAAAAATAGTCGAAACGACTGGCTCGGAGAGTACAACGTCGCTGCAGCATCCGCGAGTCGAGGAACTGACAAGTAAACTCACCGTAGGGTCCCGTAACTAGTACGAGAGAAAAACCCACACGGCTCGTAAAGCTCAACTCGGAAGCCACCAAAGCGAACCGAAACTCACCGAAACAAATCCAAAAGATCCAATGAAGATTCAGCAAGACCTACCAAGGATCCAGGGAATTACATCCTCCCCTCCTTTAAGAAATTTCACCCTCGAAATTAAGGACTAACAAAGGAGAAGCAGGGAAGAACAACCCGACAACACAACCACAAAAATAACACAAATCTCGAGAAACACAGCTCAGAGGAACAACGTCAGACCACAATCATGAGCACACGCTCTGGATCGAGCACGACACAAGTGGACACAAGTCCAACACCTCTGAAATAGGGCAACGTCATTTACGTCTCACCAGAGAAGGAGACATGACTGCCACAACAACAAACAATCAACCGAGAAACACAACGACAATATGGCAAGCGACCGCTTACACGAGGAGACACAATCCTGTCAGCTGACAGCTCGACCACATCATCGGCTCCAGTGCCAAAGGCAATAGGGAACACCTGGCACACAGGACACCAACGACAACAGCAGCACCGGACCACAAACACAATCGAGTCAGTCCTCACTCAGATATTACATCTGATCGAGCCGCAAGCTAACTCTAGGAAAAGAGCACAGCAAGACTAACCGACAAGACTTGGTCCACACAGAGACACAAAATCATAGAGAAACAGCACTTACAGAAACAACACAACGGTAGCACCTGCAGGTTTCCGGTTCCATTCTGAACTTAGAACCATGGAACACAACTGCAAGCAGGGTCCCATCAAGGCATAGGAACAGTTGAGCACACGACCACAAGGAATGGGACATGCATCAGACTGCCCACCAATAAAAAGACCCATAACAACGGAAAACGACAACAATCTCTGGGAACGCATCTCAAGGACCACCAACACGCCTCGAGAGCACAACACCAAGAAAGAAATGCATAGCAAAAGGGTACTCAATCAGCAGGAATGTCGACAAATTCCCCAATACTCGCAAATGCCAATGCCAACACCAGAAAACCACCAACAACAGCACGGCAACAGACGACATCAAGGCACAAGAAGCCAAGACGAAGTCACATCGAGAAGAAACAGATCTCTCGACCAGTGGGTAACCAACACACACACTTCCGCTGCGCACTCAGCAATGCACACAGGCACCCGAACAACCTTGGTAGTCGCACCTTAGCACACACCAACGCCATCGCAATCGACAAAGATCACAAATCACACGCCACGAGTACCGATCTCGCGAACAACCAATCACAAGGAGCCTAAGTGCAATAGGAGAAGAGCACCAGCTTCAGCACAAAGCACAAGGAAAGCATCAATCTCAGCTTACCTCCACGTCCCGAAAACGATAAGTGAGCCTTCACAATACATCGGCCACTGGACATGGCACGACAACACAGTGCACCGCAGCTCTTAACACCATCATAGAGTTCAAAGCTAAGCAACCGTATAGCAGAGAGTAGTTCAGGCTCAAAACAAAGCTGTCCACACTTAAGCAGACACAGGACAAAGGCATCACCAAGACAGCAATTCCAAGGCAAACCTCGAAAAGATTCCACCAGAAGGAACAAGAAGCAATTAGATCAACCACAAAAGCTCACCAGGAAGGGAAAATCCTAGCTCGCCTGAGCAACTTCTCAAACACGGAATCTAAACGAGCACTTCAACAGAAGCGAAACACATCAGGAGCTGAACAGACTTAAGCCGGGACGACCAAGACAACGTGAGAACATGTACGGTCATCAAACCAAGGCCAAAGGTCAACAGCAACCTGAACAACACACGGAGAAAACCTCGAACAATGTACTGCAGATTCAAGCCTTCCGGCGAACACTGCCAAGTACAACATGATCGAGACAAACGCAATGATGAAAAAGAAAAACCTCGTCACTTCCTGACGAGAGCAGAACCATCTCGTACAGTGCCAGAATAGCACGAACAAGACAACACACAGAAAACAACACGACAAAGAATCACAAACAGCAGCCAGCTGAAGACTGTACTGGACCTTCACGACTCTGGAAACTATATATCTCATATTCCCATGTACTTCACACGACAATGCCTTGATAGCTCAGAAAAGAACTCCGAACATCTCAGAACACTGCTCTGATACCAAGCTGTAGCGAACCGGATTTTGGATACCCGGCATACCCGGTAGGACTACCGGATACGCGTGATACCGCATGGAACCCGCGAGGCCTCCCAAGAGCGGGAAAGCTCCGAAGGGAAAAAGGCATGTGTAGAGCACATTGAAGCCACATAGATAGTATAGTAAGCAATTAAATTTCATTAGATAGGTTTGCTAAAGTAGCAGAAATAAAATTACTTTTTAATTAAGTGTTCAAATTAACAATTATATCCCAGAGTCAGTCCAAAGCTAAAGACAACAAGTCTAGCACAGTACAGTCGATAGAAAGGAAAGACGTACCATGAAGTCTGGGGCAGCCCGACGTAGGTACCAGCTGGCAACAACGGCACACAATGAGCACGCACACGCCAGGAACCACGCGGAAGCAGAACGAACAACGCCACCCCACCTGAAAGAGCAAGGGTGAGCCACGTGTCACTGGCTCAGTAGGGGTCACGCGGATCCCCATTGAAAAACATGCAGTAACACGGAACAACAAACACAAAACAGCAGGTGTAGCAAAGCAGGAAAAGCTACACTACAAAGCTGTAAAACTACGCTACAGACAGTAGTAAGTAGACGGGAAGTAGGAGTAGGGAACAAGTACGGAAGGGGAAGAACCCGTGCCAGACAAGCGGCGGCCGAACTAACCTCAGCACCCCAAACTACTCCAAGCAACAATAGAAGGGCGACTCTGATCCAGCAAAGTCATAAGTTACTGATCTGTCGACCCGACACCAGGTCTAAAACGAAGACCTGCCAGGACGGATAAAACAACCACAACTGCCTACACGATTGGAACATCGTGTATGCAACCCCAAGCTCATCTTGGACACAGTGAAGAACAAACCACACAGCCAGGGAAGCAAATCTTGGGCAAGGCCAAGACTAGCCGACACGGAAAAGAGAACACCAGCTCCGAGAAACGTGAGAGTCGCTGGTCAAGTGATAGGAGTACCCTCACACTAGAAGAACAGCTAGATGCGTCCACTAACGTCTTACACTGTGCCACAAGTGTCACGTCTACCAGACCGTGTGCAGGACGGAGGAGACTAGACACACCAAGAACCAGGTCCAAGGAACAACGACGTTCCAAGGAAAAACGGCACCTCACGGACACAAGACTGCAGTACCACGCTGCGAGTGACTAGTCAGGGTCACGCCCGTCGACGCAAGTCCTCAGTCCCTGACCACGTGTGCACACACTGACCACTACCTAGGTCAGGCCTATAGCTAGTATTCCCCTCGGTAGGATGCTACCGTTGGCCGGGGCCCACGGAACTAGCTTAAAAACCATGTAATGGGAACTGCCCGTCCACCACTCCCAGTGGGTGACGTACTAAAAAGCCTACGTCACAGGCTACGACTAGTGGAGGTTCACAAGGCACAGACTCCAAAACACAAGTGCTAGAGTACAGACAGTCTACGGAAGCCCTGTCACACGTACTACGAAGCACCACTGGCAGTACAACCACTGCCAACAGACTCAGGACTAGGCAACTAGACCTACCACGTAACGATCCTGAGTCGAACGACTCAAAGGTAAGATCGTCACAGACAGCGGAACAAGCCACCAATCGGTCTAATCATAAGCCACAAGAAATGACACTCCGCAGGAAATGACTCACGGAGACCTGAGGGAACACCCAAGACCCTCAGACACGCCTGGACACGTAAACTGAGGTAAGATGATACCTCGAGGCATCCAGAACCAGTGTCTCGGACTTGACAAAACTGCCAAGACACCCACACACAAGGTCACCTGTCAACCCCTAGGTCACCCCGGGTTGACCGGAACCAAGTAAAGACACACAAGCAAAAACCCTCTTGGCTACTTCGGAGTACGGTTACGGCCCTCATAGGACATCGGGTGATGTCCGTGTGACAATGGCAAACCCCAAGATCAAGCCAAGATCCTGGAAACCAAACCACCGGTAAACCACTCTCTGGGCCTGGGCTATCCATCACTCGGCCGCTAGGTCAACCAAGCAGTCAAGGAGGCCTCGCCACGCAACCAGAGGCAAAGACACTAGCGGTCCAAGATTGAGTCGTTAGGAAACTGTAGCACTCAAGGAGTAGACCGCGCTCAGTGAACCTTAATCGACCTATCTAGAAGACCACAGACGGACAGACACCGCCCTAAAACATAGACAATGGTTGAACCATCAAGGCCAACCAACTTAAACTCTAGACTAGGTCTAAAACCACGGTAACATGAAAACCGAGGCAGACCACAAGCTACCGAGACCACTCTCTCAAGACGGGAAGGCAAGGGAAACCACACACACATGCGGGGGAATCCCACCGCACACACGCCAACGCACAGCGACTCGATCTAGCGTAACACAAAGCCCAAGATACATGCACTCATGGGCACGCTAATCGAAGCAAGTCGACACTTCCCGACATCCCAAAATATGGGCACGGAACCCATGGGGTGTCCGAGACACTCACAAGGCCGAGGGTCAACCTTCGGACCACAACTGGGTCGACCGGAGACCAAACCCATGCAATCGAAACATGATCCATAGTCACGGTCACCTGGGGACCGCGACTACCTAGTCACGGTCTCCTGAGGACCACGACTACACAGTCATGGTCACCCGAGGACCGCGACTAGCCTGACATAAAACCCATGGTAACGGTCACCTGACGACCGCGACCAGACAGTCACGGTCGCCTGCAGACCGCGACTAGACTGAGGCAGTCTGTCGCAAGACCGCGACTCTTGCCGACTCTCTCGGCCAGGTGAAAGTGGTTCTCCTAAGACCGCGACTAATGAACGCGGTTGCCCTAGGATCGCGATCATATGAATGCGGTTACTGGTGGACCGCGTTCAGTTCAGAAAACCGTAAACGGCTGGAAAAATAAGGGGAAGGCCGAATCAGCCCGAACCTCGTCCCATTCATGCCGTAGCGCAGGGGAAACAAAGCCTCACGACAAATAACAACTTCTGGAGGCAAAAAACCCCACATACATGCATTAAAACAAGAGATTGGGGCGATTTCAACGAATCGACCCTAAAAGAGTCACCGAGGTTCCCGGACTCCTACCGGCCTCGAATGACCACCGATCGACACAAAACAAGCATGGATGGGATCCTAACATCCCAACGGTCAATTCAACACTAACCGAGCTAAAAATGGTTGCCGTTTTCCAGCGAACCCTACAAAACCCAAAAATCACGGTTTAGGCTAAACAAGCCCAAACTCGGCCGTTTCCTTGCCGAACGGCGTGCAATGGTAGGGAAAACGGAGAGGAAGAAGTGAGGAACCGTCACCCTACCTCCACCTAAGAAACTGTGCCCCGAAGGGACTAAATCGCGCCAAAACCACGCCTCGAACCGAACCGTCGGCTTTGAATCCACCGTTCGGGATCGCGCCCAAACCGCACCGATCCTCGCTCCATCACGCGCCTCGGCAACTCCCCGACGTCGCCACCTCACCCTTGGATCACTCCATCTACAGCCGGAGGCGACGGGTGAGAGAACGAGAGAGAACGGGAGAGAGAGGGAGAGAACGCAAGAGTGAGGAGAGAGAGAAGGGGGGGTAATGAATAGGAAATTAGGAATTTTCCTAATTTCTGAAAATCCGTAAAATGCGCCGAAAATGCACTAATTCAGAAAAATACGCAAAAATAGTCGAATCGACTGGCTCGGAGAGTACAACGTCGCTGCAGCATCCGCGAGTCGAGGAACTGACAAGTAAACTCACCGTAGGGTCCCGTAACAAGTACGAGAGAAAAACCCACACGGCTCGTAAAGCTCAACTCGAAAGCCACCAAAGCAAACCAAAACTCACTGAAACCAATCCAAAAGATCCAATGAAGATCCAGCAAGACCTACCAAGGATCCAGGGCATTACAATACTTGACACTGTATAGGCTAGTATGTTCTGAACAAGGTATAGGCTGTACAGACTTGGCATGACACGCAAGTTGAGACGATGGATGATGTACAGACTTAGCCAGACTTCAGCTCGATGTACAGACTTCATGAACGATGCATGCAATGCACTGGACGATGTACAGACTTCCTATATGCTCAAGACCATGCACAACGAATGTATATTCACGTTGTGTGGACTTGCCAAGGAAAGGCTATACAGACTTGATGCAATGCAAGATGTATAGACTTTGGCGAAACGAAGGTTGTACAGACTTCAACTCAGCTGCAATGTATAGACTTACAGATGCAACGTAGGTAAAGGTCCCAATGTATAGACTTCCAATGCCTTCGTCAAATGCGATGTACAGACTTGAAGAAAGATGCATGACGTTGTACAGACTTGGAGAGTCAAGCTGCTGAATGTACAGACTTCACCTGAAACAGTCAGATGTACAGACTTTGCCTAAAACAATCCGATGTATAGACTTTGCCTAAAATAGTCCGATGTACAGACTTTGCCTAAAACAGTCCGATGTATAGACTTGCTAGTGTGCATGCCACAATGCAGTGTATGGACTTTTGAGTGTGCGTGCAGTGCTGCAATGTATAGACTTTGCCATGCGAGCAATGCAGCAGTGTATAGACTTTGCCATGCGTGCAGTGCTGCAATGTATAGACTTTGAGAGCTCTGACTATGTCACGCCCCGACGCGGAATATCGGGACGTACAGTTAGAAACTAGCTAGAAAGCAAATAAATATTCTAAACTAAACAAGCACACAATGCTAAGGAAAGATACAACTCTATTGATCAAGATGATTCCAAATCATTACAATAACCAACACTGCTAATACACGATCAAACATGACTTCCAATCTAAATTCTAATACAATAACTGACTCCAAGAGTAACAAGTGCTAACACAACTCTAAGGAAATAACTAGAGGTAACCAACCATGCCAACTCGGCATCTACTACAAGTACACTCAAGAGATATCACTCCTGCCCCTCCCCATCGGTATGCGCATCGTCACCTGAATAGCCTGGAAAGGGGGGAAACAACAACTATGAGCTGACGCTCAGTAGGAAATAACATGCAAGTTTACGTGATTAACAAGTTAATTACATTTTCATATGCAATGCTAAGAAATGAAATAAATGACGATACAAATAAATAGCGAAATACAAAGATCTTGCAAGGTCAAGAAATATAATGATGACAAGAGATAACAAGATAACAAGTACAAGAATTTACAACAAGAGATAGTAATAAAGAATTGAGAATTAGCCAACAAGCAAGTATTTTAAACATCATTTCAAGCATGATCAAGTAACAAGAGTAACAAGAGCTTTTTCATGTCATAGAGGTAACAAGCTAGTCAAGTACTCAGTGCAATGCCTCACCATGTCATTAACATCCCATGGGCTCACTAACTTTCGGGTGCTCTCCCCAGGACCAGACCGGGCCCTTACGGTGCGTTGGCATCGATTTATTGGATACAAGATCCCACGATTGTCTAGACATTCAGTCAAGTTATATGGCCAATTTAATCAGAGGAATTACTGCCACAAGTATGAGATTTAAGGACTAACTTGTCCTTGGATTCACTAAAACAAAAACTCGGTTATACGGTCACTTTGGGCCGCATTACAAGAATTGGACCAAAACTTGGTCCACGGGGTCAAGAAAGAACGGCTGACAGTGTACCGTTCAAGTGTGTAAGCAATCCATTCTACTGGAGTAATAATGACTAAAACAGCAACTTAAGAATCAATTTAATCATAATTACCAAGTTAATATATCAAAGATTATCTATTATCATTTGCATTTAGCCAATTGCCAAAAAATGGATTCAAGATGATGAGATAAGGAACAAGCTCGTACAGGAATGAAATAGCATGCATTAAGAGAAATCTAGTTACACAATTAACCACTAATTATGTGGGTTTCTATTTAACCATTGTATACGTTGAAATGAAGATGATAAACGGCATGTTTTTACACTATGTTTGCATGTAGGGACCAATGTTAATTGAAATCAAAGGGGCACCTGAATAGGTCAGTAGATCCTCAAAAATATAGTTTTCAATTGTACTAAGTTGAATGAGTCAATCCCCTAATAATCTGGATCAATCCTCAGTTCAAAAGCCAACATTTTCGGGTCAAACAGCACGTGGGTCGACCCATTGGGTCGACCCCTAGAAATTTCTAGGCATGGGTCGACCCATTGGGTCAACCCCTGCAGTGTGGGTCGACCCCATGGGTCGACCCATGCAAAGCAGAAATCTTCTGCTTGTTGGGTGGTATGGGTCGACCCCATGGGTCGACCCCCTGGGTTTCCAGACAAGAACGGGCTTCCGGAAATCATGAAAAACTCCACGATTTGGGGTCTAAATGGGTTGGGATCTAAACCACATGGTCTAGGGTTCTTAATAGACATACTAGGGTCATAAAACAAGAGTTTTGAAACACGAATTTCAACAAAAATCAAATGAATCACAATCTATTCTATGATGAACACATGAAGACCTAGTTCTTGACATGCTTCTACTAAATCGTATGGTTCTCTCAATATATACAATGAAATTTGGGGCTTCTTATATCAAAAGAAAGCTAACTTAATGCTGATTCTAACCATGTATGATAGGCCATATGTGGATCTAGATATCCAACTCAAAAATAGCTCAAAAATCATGCTTCTACTTGAAGAACATACCATAAATCAAGCCTAAACATGCTCTTACTTCGATCTAAAATTCTCTAAACATGCTCAATGAAATTTGGGGCTTTCTACACCAAATGAAGGCTAACAAGATGTTGATTACATTCATGTATATTAATTAGAGTTTGGATGTTAGATCCTACCTCAATCGAAGAGCAATCGAAGAGAGAACTTAAAGCCCTAGACTGAAGAATGAATTGGACAGCACCTTAGAAAACCCGCGATATCTCCTTGGATATCTAATGAAAATTGGGGATTTTACCACCATTGGAAAGATCTCGTCGAGAGGAACAATTTGATATATTCATAAGCTGATTTTGGTTAAGGAAACCTACCTCAATTGAAGGATCAAAGAGGAGAGGAAGGAGGACGACGGCAGCCGACCCACCTCCACTAAACAACCAAGAACTTCCTAGATCTGAATCCAATGTGAACACCATAGCCACCAAATGAAAGTAGACTCGTAGAGCTTCATTTTGATAGCTCATAGAGCTTCTGAAGACTTCGGGGCTGGGAGTAATCGACCACGCAGTTAGGTGTTGGAAAACGGCGCCGCCAAGATTGACCACTCCAAAACTCGGCTGCCACCATGTGTTAGGGTTAGGTTTAGGTTCGATTGATAGAGGGCTATTGATCCTTAGATTGTGGCCTTTCATTTGCCACCAAAATGAGCTCATTTGGTTGAGTATTAAGCTCTAATTTGGTGTTTTAAGATGAGGTTTACTATTGCATTCACTATTGGGTAGGTAAGTGTGGAAATCGGACTTAATCCACTGATTAGGCCTAGTTAATGATTTTATTAGGCTTAGTCGAAGAAGACAAAATTGTTAAACGAAATGGATTACACAATAATATAATTTTTATAGATTTTTATAAAATAGTTGAAAAGTGACTTATATTATTTATTAAAGAATTAATTTAATTAATTACGAATAAATTCTCATTAAGTCAAATAATTCCAAATAATTTCAAATAAATTCAAATAATTCTAATTAAATTTTCAAAATAATTTGGGGTATTACACCCTCCCCCACTTAAAGAATTTGGTCCTCCAAATTCACTGCACTAAATACGGAGGATAGGGAAAGAGATTGCTCACCTAGAACAAGTCGGGATACCGCTTCCGCATAGTATCTTCAGATTCCCAAGTAGTTTCTTCGGTTCCACGCCAACTCCACTGAATATTGACCATCGGTATAGACCGATTATGGAGTTGCTGCTGTTTCCGGTCTAGAATCTTGATAGGTCTTTCTTCATAGGTCAAATCTTCCTTTAACTCAAAATCCACATGCTAAATGATATGAGTGGGATCGTACACATATTTCCGTAACATAGACACATGGAAAATATTGTGTACGCCAGACAACTGCGGTGGTAATGCCAGTCTGTAAGCAACTTCTCCCACTCTATCTAGGATCTCGAATGGACCAATATACCTCGGACTTAGCTTGCCATGAATGCCAAATCTTCGAATCCCTCTCGAAGGAGAAACCTTTAAGAATACATGCTCGCCAACTTGAAATTCTAATGCTCTTCTCCTTGTGTCGGCATAACTCTTCTGTCTTGATTGGGCTACCTGTAACCGATCTCGGATGACACGGATGTTCTGCGATGATTCTGAAATATGATCCGGTCCAAGCCATTGCTTCTCACCTATCTCATCCCAACACAACGGGGAACGACAGCTTCGCCCGTACCATGCTTCAAAAGGAGCTATCTGGATGCTGGATTGATAACGGTTGTTGTAGGCGAATTCAATCAAAGCCAAATGATCACTCCAACTGCCTCCGAAATAAATCATGCATGCTCTGAGCATATCTTCCACTATCTGGTTGGTTCTTTCAGTATGTCCATCGGTCTGTGGATGAAAAGTAGTACTGAAATTCAGGCGAGTACCAAGAGACTCTTGCAGTCCCTTCCAGAAATGTGAAGTAAATCTGGGGTCTCGATCAGACACAATACTGACTGGTATGCCATGGAGCCTTACCACTTCCTTCAAATACAAAGCAGCCAATACATCAACTGTCCACTTGGACTTAATGGGTAAGAAATGAGCTGACTTTGTCAATCGGTCAACAATCACCCATATTGCATCAAATCCACCACGAGTCCTAGGTAGACCCATAATGAAATCCATGCCAATGCTTTCCCACTTCCATTGGGGTATGTCAAGTGGTTTCAACTTTCCTGCCGGTCTAAAATGTTCAACCTTAACTTGCTGACAAACCAAGCATCTACTCACGAAGTCTGCAACTTCTCTTTTCATGTTCGGCCACCAAAAAGATCTCTTCAAATCCTTGAACATTTTAGTGCCTCCAGGATGAATGGTATATCTGGATCTATGTGCTTCCTCCAGAATCTTGTTCTTTATTCCAGCTTCATCAGGTACACAAGTTCTACCCTGGAATAACAATCTTCCATCGTCAGCCATCATGAAGTCAGGTCTGCTACTCAAGCTTCCCTTGATCTCTACTAGCTAGGTATCATTATCTTGCAGAGATTTGATTTCCATCAACAATTCAGGCTTAAGTTGAATCTTTGCAATCATAACCCGATCATTATCAACATTCAGATCCAGACTAGCTAATTGTCCCAATAGCTTCCACTCATGTAACATGAGACTTGATAATCTAGCCACAGGCTTCCTGCTTAATGCATCTGCCACAACATTGCCTTTGCCGGGATGATACTCAATCGAGAAGTCGAAGTCTTTCAAGTACTCCAACCATCTTCGCTGCCTCATATTAAGTTCCTTCTGAGAAAACAAATATTTCAGACTTTTGTGATCTGAAAATACTGTGAATGTTTCTCCATACAAGTAGTGCATCTATATCTTCAAAGCAAACACGACTGCTGCTAGTTCCAAATCGTGAACAGGATAATTCTCTTCATGCTTCCTCAACTGCCTAGAAGAATAGGCAATCACTTTTCCATGCTGCATGAGTACACAGCCTAAACCAATACCTGAAGCATCAGTGTATACCACAAAACCTCCTTCACCAGAAGGTAAAGCCAATATAGGTGCAGTAGTCAAACACTCCTTCAAAGTTTGAAAGCTTTGCTGACAATCATCTGACCAATCAAACTTGTTCTCCTTGCGGGTTAATCTTGTAAGAGGTACCGCAATCTTGGAGAAATCTTGAATGAATCTGCGATAATAGCCTGCCAGGCCTAAGAAGCTTCTGATTTCAGTCACACTAGTCGGCTGCTCCCAATTCTTCACTGCCTCCACCTTCGAAGGATCAACAGAAATACCGTCTTTGGTGATGATATGTCCGAGAAAGGACACCTCTTGCAGCCAGAATTCACACTTACTGAACTTGGCATATAGCTGATGATCTCTCAACAGTTGCAATGCCATCCTCAGATGCTCAGCATGCTCTTCCTCATTCTTGGAATAAATCAAGATATCGTCAATGAATACCATGACCCATTGATCAAGATAGGGCCGAAATACATCGTTCATCAACTGCATGAAAGCTGCTGGAGCATTCGTTAGACCAAAAGGCATAACGACAAACTCAAAATGACCATACCTACTGCGGAAAGCTGTTTTATAGATATCTTCTTCCTTAATCCGCAACTGATGATATCCAGATCGAAGATCGATCTTAGAAAAATACTGAGCTCCCGCTATCTGGTCAAATAATTCGTCAATCCTCGGCAATGGATATTTATTCTTGACAGTCTGCTGGTTCAATTGCCGATAATCGATGCACAACCTCATCGAACCATCTTTCTTCCTGACGAATAATACAGGGGCTCCCCAAGGAGAAGTACTAGGGCGAATGAAACCCTTCTCGAGCAATTCCATCAACTGTTGCTTTAATTCCCTCAGTTCCGCAGGAGACATACGATAAGGAGCCTTGGAAATAGGAGATGTGCCAGGAAAGAGATCAATAGAAAAGATAACTTCCCGCTCAGGCGGAAGTCCGAGTAGTTCCTCTGGAAAGACATCTGGAAAATCTCAGACAACAGAAATGTCTTTAATCTCAATCTACTGCTCAGGGGCTGCACAGACAAAGGCCAGAAAAGCCTCACATCCTCGTCTCATCAGCTTATCAGCTCGAAGAGCCGAGATAAGGGATACGGAGTTATGGTGCTTAACTCCCACAAAAGAAAGTCTAGGGTGTCTAGTAAAAGACACGGAGCTAGAACTGCAGTGAACATTAGCCTCATATCTAGCCAACCAATCGCTCCTAGGATTACATCATAATCCTTCATGTCCATGCAAATCAAATCAGCTGGAAAGTTCTGTTCACCAATCATAACCGTACTAGAAGGATAGAAATACTGGATTGCTGATCTAGTACCAATAGGTGTTGATATTTCTAACGGAGAATTCATCAAAACAGGTTCCATAGCTAAAGACTTAGCAAATCTCGAGAAATAAAGGAATGTGTGGCACCAGTATCAAAAAGAACAAATGCTGGCTTGTCGAGTATAATAAGTGTACCTTCGACGAGCCCACCGTCCTCGGCGGTTCCTGCTTCATCTGCATGCAAAGCTTGAAGCTTGCCTTGTGGTTTCTTGAAGACTTGAGGTTTCGCCGGTGTAGCTTGCTCCGATATAAGAGGACAGTTAGGGATACGGTGCTCTTTGCTTCCACAACGCAAACAGGCGCCTAGCTTGCGCCAGCACTCCTCCATCTTGTGACCCGGACGGTCACAATAGTTGCACACGCCCTTGAATGGAACAACAGGGCCAGGCTTCTTGTCTTCCTGCCTCGGCATCTTGCCCTTCCACGATCCAGATCCAGTCCATGAACCAGGCCCACTAATAGGCCTCTTCTTGCTATACCCGGGTTTGACATTCCTGGAACCCGTAGGTAGTTCCTTCTTTGCACCTTTTCCACGGATTCTCTCCGTCTTCTCAAGAGTATCTTCTAGAACTTGAGCTTTCCTCACCATTTCGGAATAAGTGGAGATTTCCATCGGTGCCAATTGATTGATATAATGTAGCTTCAGTCCATTGAGAAAACGCTTCGCCTTCATCTTCTCGGTGGAAATAAGGTGTGTAGCATATCGAGATAGCCGTGAAAATTGAGCCTCATATTCTGCCACGGACAGACCTCGCTGTTTCAGAGCTGCGAACTCCGCCGCTTTCTTCTCTTGTACTCGGTCAGAAAAATACTTGCTGTTAAAGAATTCCTTGAACTCTTCCCACGTAACATGCTGATCACCGAGAGTCGCCTTGATAGAATCCCACCAAGCACGTGCATCGCGTTCCAGTTGGAATGTAGACAAAAGGACACGCTCTTGGCTGGTGCATTGCATAACTTCGATGATTCTTCCCATTTCATCTAGCCAGTGCTCGGCTTCATCGGGATCAGTCGAGCCACCAAATCTAGGCAGATTCATCCCTCGGAAGTTCCAGTATAGATCACCGGTGCCATGATGTGCCGCTCCTGCTTGAGCCACTTGCTGTAAAGCCTGCGTAAGGCCTTGAACCGTACGCTGCAAGTTCCTCCATTCCGCACGGTCAGCTGCCATTGCAATGGCCTACACGAGGAATAGATTACTAAGGTTCAAAAAGATAGATAATAACACGATTAAGATACGAACTTAACCCAAGTTTCTACCCAATCTCACCAGGTCGGGTTCTTAGACTTTAACAAGGTTAGGGGTTATCATAGGACCCTAAAATTTAGAAAACCTAGAACTTAGGAAAACCTAGGAATGTGAAACCTAGGGCTCTGATACCAACTAAACTGTCACGCCCCGACGCGGAATATCGGGACGTACAGTTAGAAACTAGCTAGAAAGCAAATAAATATTCTAAACTAAACAATTACACAATGCTAAGGAAAGATACAACTCTATTGATCAAGATGATTCCAAATCATTACAATAACCAACACTGCTAATACACGATCAAACATGACTTCCAATCTGAATTCTAATACAATAACTGACTCCAAGAGTAACAAGTGCTAACACAACTCTAAGGAAATAACTAGAGGTAACCAACCATGCCAACTCGGCATCTACTACAAGTACACTCAAGAGATATCACTCCTGCCCTTCCCCATCGGTATGCGCATCGTCACCTGAATAGCCTGGAAAGGGGGGAAACAACAACTATGAGCTGACGCTCAGTAGGAAATAACATGCAAGTTTACGTGATTAACAAGTTAATTACATTTTCATATGCAATGCTAAGAAATGAAATAAATGACGATACAAATAAACAGCGAAATACAAAGATCTTGCAAGGTCAAGAAATATAATGATGACAAGAGATAACAAGATAACAAGTACAAGAATTTACAACAAGAGATAGTAATAAAGAATTGAGAATTGGCCAACAAGCAAGTATTTTAAACATCATTTCAAGCACGATCAAGTAACAAGAGTAACAAGAGATTTTTCATGTCATAGACGTAACAAGCTAGTCAAGTACTCGGTGCAATGCCTCACCATGTCATTAACATCCCATGGGCTCACTAACTTTCGGGCGCTCTCCCCAGGACCAGACCGGGCCCTTACGGTGCGTTGGCATCGATTTATTGGATACAAGATCCCACGATTGTCTAGACATTCAGTCAAGTTATATGGCCAATTTAATCAGAGGAATTACTGCCACAAGTATGAGATTTAAGGACTAACTTGTCCTTGGATTCACTAAAACAAAAACTCGGTTATACGGTCACTTTGGGCCGCATTACAAGAATTGGACCAAAACTTGGTCCACGGGGTCAAGAAAGAACGGCTGACAGTGTACCGTTCAAGTGTGTAAGCAATCCATTCTACTGGAGTAATAATGACTAAAACAGCAACTTAACAATCAATTTAATCCTAATTACCAAGTTAATATATCAAAGATTATCTATTATCATTTACATTTAGCCAATTGCCAAAAAATGGATTCAAGATGATGAGATAAGGAACAAGCTCGTACAGGAATGAAATAGCATGCATTAACAGAAATCTAGTTACACAATTAACCACTAATTATGTGGGTTTCTATTTAACCATTGTATACGTTGAAATGAAGATGATAAACGGCATGTTTTTACACTATGTTTGCATGTAGGGAGCAATGTTAATTGAAATCAAAGGGGTACATGAATAGGTCATTAGATCCTTAAAAATATAATTTTCAATTGTACTAAGTTGAATGAGTTGATCCCCTAATGATTAGGATCGATCCTCGATTCAAAAACCAACATTTTCGGGTCAAACAGCACGTGGGTCGACCCCTGGAAATTTCCAGGCATGGGTCGACCCATTGGGTCGACCCCTGGAGGTTCCAGGGAGCTGCCCTGGCATGGGTCGACCCTTAATGGGTCGACCCCTGCAGTGTGGGTCGACCCCATGGTCGACCCATGCAAAGCAGAAATCTTCTGCTTGCTGGGTGGTATGGGTCGACCCATGGGGTCGACCCCCTGGGTTTCCAGACAAGAACGGGCTTCCAGAAATCATGAAAAACTCCACGATTTGGGGTCTAAATGGGTTGGGATCTTAACCACATAGTCTAGAGTTCTTAATAGACATACTAGGGTCATAAAACAAGAGTTTTGAAACACGAATTTCAACAGAAATCAAATGAATCACAACCTATTCTATGATGAACACATGAAGACCTAGTTCTTGACATGCTTCTACTAAATCGTATGGTTCTCTCAATATATACAACGAAATTTGGGGCTTCTTATATCAAAAGAAAGCTAACTTAATGCTGATTCTAACCATGTATGATATGCCATATGTGGATCTAGATATCCAACTCAAAAATAGCCCGAAAATCATGCTTCTACTTGAAGAACATACCATAAATCAAGCCTAAACATGCTCTTACTTCGATCCAAAATTCTCTAAACATGCTCAATGAAATTTGGGGCTTTCTACGCCAAATGAAAGCTAACAAGATGCTGATTACATTCATGTATATTAATTAGAGTTTGGATGTTAGATCCTACCTCAATCGAAGAGCAATCGAAGAGAGAACTTAAAGCCCTAGACTGAAGAACGAATTGGACAGCACCTTAGAAAACCCGCGATATCTCCTTGGATACCTAATGAAAATTGGGGCTTTTACCACCATTGGAAAGATCTCGTCGAGAGGAACAATTTGATATATTCATAAGCTGATTTTGGTTAAGGAAACCTACCTCAATCGAAGGATCAAAGAGGAGAGGAAGGAGGACGACGGCAGCCGACCCACCTCCACTAAACGACCAAGAACTTCCTAGATCTGAATCCAATGCGAACACCACAGCCACCAAATGAAAGTAGACTCGTAGAGCTTCATTTTGATAGCTCATAGAGCTTCTGGAGACTTCGGGGCTGGGAGGAATCGACCACGCAAGTTAGGTGTTGGAAAACGGCGCCGCCAAGGTTGACCACTCCAAAACTCGGCCGCCACCATGTGTTAGGGTTAGGTTTAGGTTCGATTGATAGAGGGCTATTGATCCTTAGATAGTGGCCTTTCATTTGCCACCAAAATGAGCTCATTTGGTTGAGTATTAAGCTCTATTTTGGTGTTTTAAGATGAGGTTTACTATTGCATTCACTATTGGGTAGGTAAGTGTGGAAATCGGACTTAATCCACTGATTAGGCCTAGTTAATGATGTTATTAGGCTTAGTCGAAGAAGACAAAACTGTTAAACGAAATGGATTACACAATAATATGATTTTTATTGATTTTTATAAAATAGTTGAAAAGTGACTTATACTATTTATTAAAGAATTAATCTAATTAATTACGAATAAATTCTCATTAAGTCAAATAAATCCAAATAATTTCAAATAAATTCAAATAATTCTAATTAAATTTCCAAAATAATTTGGTGTATTACACACTATACTCATGCAATGTATAGACTTGCCTTAAGCAAGGGCTGTACAGACTTGCTGCCTAGCCGATGTATAGACTTCGCAGACTTATGCATTGATGCACGAACATATGCAATGTGTAGACTTGTGACAGTGTGCAGACTCTGTATATGCATGTGCAGCGTATGGACTTGCTAGCCAGACACTACACATACTCTGTATATGCTAATGCATGCAGCAACTGTTAATGCACTGATGCAGTGTATGCTAACCACAATGAACTATAGCAATGAATATATATGACATAGCACACGCATGCATTCTCCACAGAATAGATCAGTCATATGCATTCATGTTGCTATCATTCAATGTGATGCTGAAGCAAAATAATATGGTGACTCATTCATGTTGCTATCATTAAAACACCACATCATCAATAAAGCACAAAGGGCACAACAATCTTCCCCTTTTTGATGATGGCAACATAATGAGTCTCACACTGACTCGTCAAACTATTCTCCCCCTTTGACATAATCAAAAAGAAAGAAAATGGTTTGAGAGACAAAAATCAGCACACAAGGACAGAGAATGAAACATAGTTCATTGAAATAGAGTTCCCCCTATCAACATGCATGCAGAACCACTCTCCACTTAATTCAACTAATAACCAAAGCTCCCCCTGAGAACATGAGTGAAATCAGGATGGAAGATTTCAACAGTGTAGAGAGTAAAGTGATTGATGATAGGAGAAAAAAAAACAGACAACAATGATCATAAGGCATCTCAATGAATAATCAATAACAACCCATTCTCCCCCTGAAAGTATAACTTCCCTTGAATTATTTCTCCCCCTTTGAGAAAGGAATATGAACGGATGAAATAATAAGGTAAGAGGTCACTACACAACAGCTGAAGCATTGGTTCAGAAAATGAGCATGATTATAAACAGTTGTTAAAGTATAAGAATCAGTAATATACAGTAAAAAAAATTCAGGTTTAACATTGATAAAGATAGAGTAAAGCAGCTGACCATTGAAAAAGAATTTATAGACTCCATTTATAGCAATGAATCTAAGGCACATGGTTTTAATAGAAAAGTCAGAAATAATACCCTTTGTGATTAAACATGGAAGATCAAGAAAGGCAACTTGAATATGTATTGAGAAAAAATAATTTTCACTCAATGACTTTTGATTTCAAAGGGTTATAGCAGTTTGATTTTTATTTTATAATTTTTCAGAAACTGAGCTAAGTGAATAGACTAGTGGCATTTATGCTATTGACATTAGGTGTACACCTTGATCAGAGGCAGGTACCCCCAGTTACTAGGCATAAACTACTAGATCAATTTCAGATCAAGACCTACAAGGAACAATTTTCACCTTTGACATTAAGGATACACCTTGATTAGAGACCAGTACCCCCAGTTACTTGATGAAGACTCCCCCTATAGATTTGAACCTATGAACAGAGGTAGTCTGAAGCACTTCATGACATATGAATTCTCCTGCTTCTTTGGAGGAGATCACAGTTTCTCAGTGTAATTCAGCCATTGCTCTGTCACCTTGTTCAGCTCATTACATTGATGATCTTATTTATTGCTGCCCTTATTTCTTTTAGAGTGATTGTTAAAAAAAATAGTACACACTTTATTTACCTTTTCTAGACATATCCAGATTAACACATTCAGGCATAAAAAAAACTTTTTCTATTCTAACCATGAGATAGAGATTAAGAGCTATAAAAATTTTCTTTTATCTCAATTTCTGAAGTGCAGACACTGAACTCTTCAATTTATAAAAGTTAAACCTTTAGTTCCTTTCAATTTGTAAATGTGATTCTTATGAATGAACAATTGCAATAGCTACAGCTCAATGCACTAAACCAAAAGCAATGCTGTTGTTCAGTGAAGGTTAAGAGAATTGATAGCAATTGGCAATATGGTTCAATAGCATCTGATGTGAAAGAATATGACAGAATTGAATGGGGACAATGAGAAGTGAAAAGGATTCAATGTATTGAACAGAATTCTCAGCTCCCCCTGACACCAAGATGCAAAAGATATGCTATGCAATACACGGTTATACATGTAGACTATGTAACAATTATACATAGAGCAAGTATGTGATGCAGGAAGGGACCACGGACACGACAAGCTCGCGATCATCCCTTAACGAGGGAAGCGTCGGACGTGCGCGGTTGAGAAACCGGCAGTGAGCAAGGGTGGTCGGCTCTCTCTTTCGTGCCCGGATCGGGTCACGGGACGGTAACGCTCTCTCTCGCAGCAGCGGTGATATAAATAGAAAGCGAGCTAATTACCCTATCATGCTCTCTAGCAGCGGCATAAACAAATATATATGAAGTAAGTAAAATACCGAGAAGGGGGCGAAAATGATACCTCCACGCGCTCGGCGTGGGGAAGACGGACCCGGCCGAAACTCGTACTCCCGGGATAAATATTACACAATGATGACAGCAATGAAATATCACCCACTCCACCCAGGGAGGTAAAGGGCTACACAATGGGGCCCGGGAGGACCGAATTCGGGTTGACGGGCGGCTTCTCGCGTTGATTCGGGAGCACCCGAACTTGTGACAGTGGGGCCCACGTGCTGTTCGGAGGGGCCGTGTGGGACCCGATGGCACCGTTGTAGTGGGGACACTTAAGGAAGCGCTCCCCGGGCTGGCGGCAAACTGGTTCGCCGGCCGGAGGTCGGGCGACTCCGTTCGGCACCGGTCGGAATAACCGGCCACGGATCTGCAGCTTCTGGTTTTCAGCGCGCGTCCCAGCGAGAACGGGCGCTGCGATCAGCCCCGATGTCAGATCGACACGCGACTGGCACCGTTGGAAAGCTAACTTCAAATACTTCAACCTAGGCCTAGAGATCTGGCCTGGATCTGCACAGATCTGGGCTTTAATGAATTTACAACTTCCTATTATACAGTAGCCGAACACTCAGATCAGCAAGGCTATTCTCTGAGAACTATCTTTGACTTCTATGAAGACCTTGGATTCAGACTTCGACCGATTCATGAAAGTTGTGGAAAATTGAGCTAGGAAAACGTCAAAATTGGTTTGGACAAGTTTGGTTATGGCTACGAATTGATAGAAGTTTTTCACTAATAGGGGGTCGGATCTGGAAATGGGCTGAAAGCACTGTAGCTGAGATAGAAGACGAATTTTCAAAAATGGATAAAGGGTGGATCAAAAATCAAGAAAAATGGTGGATGTAGGGGATGAGGGAAATAACTCCCATTAAAATTGGGAAGGTTTGGAAAAATCAAAAAGAGGGCCGGAGGGGGGAAACACAGGGCTGCTATCACTGTAGATAGAGATAAAATAAATCTAGGAATGAAAGATTCACGAAAATGGAAAAATACTAAACGAGGGATTTTGGGCCTGAATTGTTTTTTGGATGATGGGGTGGAATATAGGAACACACCATAAAAATTGCAGATTACGAAGAGGCCGTGGCTGGTAGCAGGAGTTTCGGGAAGACACCTCTGTCCAGCAGGACAGAATACCGAAGACGGTTTCGCGGCGGCTCGAAGGCGGCACGAACGGCGGCGGCGGCAGCACAGATGATCACCGGAGATAGAGGGGAGGGGATAGAAGATAGAAATCACTCTAGAACTGGAGGTTGGAGGAGAGAAACCAGAGGGAGAGGGGAGGGTACAAGAATCACTCTTGATTTTCCAACAATTTTCTCTTCATTAATGCCAACAAATGGAAAATACAACCTTTTATATGCCATGTGTCAAATCTAATCTACACCATTAGATCTAGGAGTGGGGAATGGAGGACCTAGATTGGATGTGAATAACACACAAAAAATAATAAAATATTAAGGGGAGAGGGGCGCCCCCTTGACCATGGTTAATGGGGTTGAATGGGTAGGTAAGGTAGGTAACCCACCTTGGACTAATTAAGCCACTTGTCTCCCATGTGGTCAAATGGCATTCAACCCTTCTAGATGGCCACCTAGGATGGTTGACCAGCCCCACATGGATGACATGGACCAATGGGAAAGGGTTGGGGGCCCCCTTGCTTGTCTTACTGACAAATTACATAGAAACCCACACAATCCGTAGGAATGACGCATTGGCTTACAAAGCCGTACAATTGCGTACATACTTTCCTGTGGATATACAAATAAACTAAAGGACATAAATGCAAAATAAAATGTACATGCTCGGCGTCGATTCCCATCAACTCTCCCCGGGTGGGAGGAACTCGACCCCGTCGAGTAGGGGTATGGATACTCGAGTACTCCGGCGGATCCGTCACCGTGCCAAGTAGTGTGGGTATGCTTCACTCCAAGTGATTGGCACCTGCTCATTCTATATATACTCGATATGCACAAGCTGCCATGGGCTAGAGGTGGACACTTCGGGTGGGGCACTTGCAAAGGGAAGGAAGCAGCTCGAAGACTCACTAGGAATCACCGCTGAGTCCCTGTAGGTGACTGATCCGGGTATAGATGTAGAACCGATCCCATACTCACCGAATGAGTCCACTCGTCTCTTACTCATAATAGAACGACAACGAGCTTGCACAAGACACATGCAGACAAACAAACGACACACAAACCATGCAAACAAATCACACAAAACAAACCACACAAGGAAAACACACTGACTCATCTATGACCCTAGACACACCTAATGTTAGTCCGACCCGTACATTGGCGACGGCGGACCAGGACACCCGAATATGTGCCATGCATGCATGTTGTGCAACTGGGAATGGATGGCATGGGGAACACCTATACGTCGGGTGTGGTTATGCGTGGATGGTCTTTTGAATGTGGGCGACTCGGGTGGTTTAGAAGGGCCGGGTGTAGGTGGGTCGGGGTTGGTGGATGTAGATGGCCCATCCCGAGGGGAAGGGGCATAAAAGTGGGCTTCCTTGAAGAAGGGGAGTACGGGTGGTAACTCGGGAAGCCTAATAGTGAAGGGGTCAAAAGGGTCAAAGATATGACCCCTTGTGGTGGGTTCCCACAAGTCACGGTCTCACATGTAGAAGTTTTGAAGGTGTGGGTAGTCACCTTCTTGAATTGTAACGGGTGGGACGGGGATCATAGGCAAGATGTATGATTCCTCCCTCGGACAAAAGGGTATGAATTCGGGCTCGTCCGGTAAGGGGAGGAGTAAGAGGACCTCCGTGGTGACACAACCCACGGTGCACTCGGAGGTAATGGACCCTAAGGTCGGATGGGTGAAGCTAAGACTAGCGGGTTGGTCAAAACCTCGGGCCAGTAGGTGCGTCAACTTCCATTGTGAATCTAATCCCATGACAAGATCGTCTAACGTGTCAACATGGTGACTAGACCGAAATGTGGTATGGAATGAGTTGACTGGCACTAAAGGTAAGGTGGGGTCCATGAAGGGGAAGGGATGTGGGACCAAGCCATCCTTGAGCCAACTAAGAAGCGGCTCGGCTATGAAAAGCGTACCCGTCAGAAACACGGGCTGCTCGGGCTTGGGTGGTTCCAAATGAAAAGGTTCCGAAGTAAGTTCGGAAAGAAAGGGTGGTGAGCATGGGACTGTAGGCGGAGTGGCCTGATACGAGCGGACGGGTGGTGACACGGAGATGATCGGCCGAAGGATGTCGGGAAAGACGAACTTGCCGGGTAGGTGAGGTGGATATAAGGTGCAGGTCCTCGTATCCCGGTCAAAGATCGCTCTCCTCTCTTCCAACCAAGGTCGCCCTAGCATAATGTATGGGCCTGTGGGCGTACCAAGGTTGCACCATGCACCATCACAGTAAAGAGTGGAGCCAATCATCCTTTCAAACTTGACAAAAGCAAAATCCCCATCGCGGATAATCTTACCCACCTTGGAGAGGGACTCCACGATATCAAGAGACACCCAATTATCTAAATCATTATGAGTGAAATGGAGTCTCGTCGTGGACCCATTGGGTAGAGTAGCTTTAGTAACGAGATGAGTGAAAGCTAATGGTCGGGCCATGAAGGCATTGGATTGGGCCACAAAGGATGTCCCTTTGGATGCATGATCTTGGGGAACGGCCATGGGTAGCGAACATGGACATGCATACACACGGAGACAAGACACTAGACCGACTAATGCAAAGGTTGGGATGCATGCATACTAAGGACAAGACACCAAGACTCGGTACGGGGCAGAGTTAATCGATCCGAAGATCACTCGCGCAAGTGTGCTGTCTTCCCGATAGGCGTAGCCTAATGTTCGGATAACACCTTTTGATATACTGAGTAAAGGGATGTAAATGTGACCCAAAAGACACTTTTTTTTGTTTTAAAACAATGATGACCCTAAACACGACTTAGACAATGACTAATGACTAGACGTAAATGACACTTTTTTTTTCTGTTAGACACCCTAGACTCAACTCGCTCTGATACCAAATTGATGCGGGACGGGACCACGGACACGACAAGCTCGCGATCGTCCCTTAACGAGGGAAGCGTCGGACATGCGCGGTTGAGAAACCGGCAGTGAGCTAGGGTGGTCGGCTCTCTCTTTCGTGCCCGGATCGGGTCACGGGACGGTAACGCTCTCTCTCGTAGCAGCGGTGATATAAATAGAAAGCGAGCTAATTACCCTTTCATGCTCTCTAGCAGCGGCATAAACAAATATATATGAAGTAAGCAAAATGCCGAGAAGGGAGCGAAAATGATACCTCCACGCGCTTGGCGTAGGGAAGATGGACCCGGCCGAAACTCGTACTCCCGGGATAAATATTACACAATGATGACAGCAATGAAATATCGCCCACTCCACGTAGGGAGGTAAAGGGCTACACAATGGGGCCCGGGAGGACCGAATTCGGGTTGACGGGCGGCTTCTCGCGTTGATTCGGCAACACCCGAACTTGTGACGGTGGGGCCCACGTGCTGTCAGGAGGGGCCGTGTGGGACCCGATGGCACCCCTATAGTGGGGACACTTAGGGAAGCGCTCCCCGGGCTGGCGGCACGTTGGTTCGCCAGCCGGAGGCCGGGCGGCTCCGTTCGGCACCGGTCGAAATAACCGGCCACGGATCTGCAGCTTCTGATTTTCAGGGCGTGTCCCGACGAGAACGGGCGCTGCGATCAGCCCCGATGTCGGATCGACACGAGACTGGCGTCGTTGGAAAGTTAACTTCAAATCCTTCAACCTAGGCCTTGACATCTGGCCTGGATCTGCACAGATCTGGGCTTTAATGAATTTACAACTTCCTGTTGTACAGTAGCCGAACACTCAGATCTGCAGGGCTATTCTCTGAGAACTACCTTTGACTTCTATGAAGACCTTGGATTCAGTCTTCGACTGATTCATAAACGTTGTGGGAAAGTGAGCTAGGAAAACAGCAAAACTAGTTTGGACAAGTTTGGATATGGCTACGAATTGATAGGAGTTTTTCACTAACAGGGGGTCGGATCTGGAAATGGGCTGAAAGCACTGTAGCTGAGGTAGAACATGAATTTTGAAAAATGGATAGAGGGCGGATCAAAAATCAAGAAAAATGGTGGATGTAGGGAATGATGGACAGAACTCCCAGTAAAATTGGGAGGGTTTGAAAAAATCAAAAAGAGGGCCGGAGGTGAGAAACACAGGGCTGCTATCACTGTAGACAGAGATAAAATAGATCTGGGAATGAAAGATGCACAAAAATGGAAAAATACTAAACGAGGGATTTTGGACCTGAATGTTTTTTTGGATGATGGGGTTGAATATAAGAACACACCATAAAAATTGCAGACCACAAAGAGGCTGTGGCTGGTAGCAGGAATTTCGGGAAGACACCTCTGTCCAACAGGACAGAATACCGAAGACGGTTTCGCGGCGGCTCGAAGGCGGCACGAACGGCGGCGGCAGCGGCGTCACAGATGATCACCGGAGATAGAGGGGAGGGGATAGAAGATAGAAATCACTCTAGAACTAGAGGTTGGAGGAGAGAAACTAGAGGGAGAGGGGAGGGTACAAGAATCACTCTTGATTTTCCAATAATTTTCTCTTCATTAATGCCAACAAATGGAAAATACAACCTTTTATATGCCATGTGTAAAATCTAATCTACACCATTAGGTCTAGGAGTGGGGAATGGAGGGCCTAGATTGGATGTGAATAACACAAAAAAAATAATAAAATATTAAGGGGAGAGGGGCGCCCCCTTGACCATGGTTAATGGGGTTGAATGGGTAGGTAAGGTAGGTAACCCACCTTGGACTAATTAAGCCACTTGTCTCCCATGTGGTCAAATGGCATTCAACTCTTCTAGATGGCCACCTAGGATGGTTGACCAGCCCCACATGGATGACATGGACCAATGGGAAAGGGCTGGGGGCCCCCTTGCTGGTCCTACTGACAAATTACATAGAAACCCACACAATCCGTGGGAATGACGCATTGGCTTACAAAGCCGTACAATTGCGTACATACTTTCCCGTGGATATACAAATAAACTAAAGGACATAAATGTAAAATAAAATGTACATGTTCGGCGTCGATTCCCATCAGTATGAAATCATTTCAAGTTTATGCACCCAAGTCATGAACATTTTTATCCTTTTTCAGATTTTTTCAAAATGGATGATATGCAATACACTGCTCTATATGAAGACTAGACCCTTGGTACTTGGCGAAGAACTTGGTCTCAATGACCATCTCACACATAGTAAGAACCTTCAGATAGATTTTACTGCCTTTTAGTAACTTACTATTTGATATACCAGGGTTATGTAAGGAGATACAGTGCAAAGCAGATTTCACAAATAGTCATGCAAATGATATATGCAGACATGTGACACATGCATCGACTTCATGCACTAAATGACCCATTCTAACACAGTGCAAGGTATGCATCGACTACAACAATGATTTGTGCAGTGCATCTGGCATCCTATTTACATAGTGCAATCAGTGCAAGAGAAGAGCATCAGATATGTGCAGAGTAAATTCAGTAGCTGAGTCTGGAATGCAGACTGATCAGCTAAACAAGAAGGGACATCAGAGATTAAACAAACAAATCAACATGAAATTCACATCTTTCATACTCACAAATTCAGATGATGGAATTTAAACACAGAGTTTTGGAACTGATCTGAAATAGTGCAATCATGGGGTTTTCATTCTTGAGTGCCTTGGTTAACCCCTTTTATTTCTCCCACTAAGGCACACCTGCAAGTTAGCACACTATTTGGCATGGGCAGGTACCCAAACATTCTTGGGTCCTGCACTAACAGTCACATATCTAGTAGGTATGGTAGCCAATTTCTGTGCATGAAGGTCATCAATTCTCATCACATGGCAATCATTCATTGAATGACCTATCTGACTACAGTAGTGGCATGATGTAGTAGTTCTGAAGTTTATTTTGTGCACATTCCTATGAGCAGGAGTTCTATGTGCATATGCATGAAAATTTTTGTTAACAGAATTAAAATTCTGTTTACCAAAAGCAGTCTGGTTTTAATATCCTGCCACCCAACATGTTGCAGCCCTGTGGCCAGATCTTCCACATTTGAAACATGCAAAGGATTTTTCTTTAAAAGCAGATTTGTTTCTATCAGCATCATAATGAGCAGGGAATTTTATAGATTTAGAATTCAATATATTTCCCTGAGCATGCCAGCAGTCCTTGACTGTATGGCCATGCTTTCCACATTCGAAGCACCCAGTGTATTTTTTCTTAGAACCAAAAATTTTCCTTTCAAAAACATTTTTGTTTTCATGGAAATTAACAAATTCAGAATGATATTTCTGCCCAGGAATGTGCCAACATTGAGCAGCAATGTGGCCCAGTTTGCCACACTGAAAGCATTGAATGTTCTTCTTATGATTTGCATGATTTTTAACATGAACATTCCTATCATGCAGTTTTCTAGCATTGAGATCATCCTGTTTCTTTAATCTACAATTATGCATAAGATGACATATCTCATGACAATAAAAATATTTTATCCTTCTATTTTGATCATGAGAATGTTTCTTCGTTTTGGAATTCCTAACATGAATTCTATCAGATTTCAATTCATCCTTTCTCATGACAAAGTAAACATCCATCTCATGGTCAGATTTACCACAGTAGAAACATTTAACATTCTTTCTTTTAACATGAAGCAGTTTGGCCTGAGAAATTTCAGCATACAAATTTTTATTCTGTTTTATTTTCTTTCTCTCAGTTTTCTTTTATTTTTCTATCTGATTAGCAGGAAGACATGAAGGAGAAGCTGAAGTGCTAGCTAACTCAGAGCTACGCACACAGGTTGTGTACGGTCTTTTTCTCACTTCCTGTTTACTCCTTCCATTAGCAATTTTCGGATTTTCTTCATTCTTGAAAGACTTAGATAGAGATTTGTTCAATTCAGTGCTTTCATTTTTGAGAGAGGAAATGAGCATTTCAGAATCTGTGATCTTTTCATTAAGTAAGACATTAATGGCTTTGTAGCTATCAATCTCTTCTATTAATGTACTCACTCTCTCACATTCATTTTCAATTGAACTCTTCCCTTTTTCCAGCATTAAAAGCCTCTCAGACGTGGCAGAATTTAGAAGCTTCAACTCTTCATTCTCCTTTCTTATTTGTTCATTCTGAACTAGTTCATTAGTTAAGATTTGATCATTTTCCAATAAATTTAGCTTATCTTCTAGTTCAGAAATCTTGGCAGTAAGTTCATCATTTTCAATTTTCATTAAATTATTCAGCTCAGTGATTTTACTTTTCAAGGAAATTATGAGATTTTCTGAATCAACTTTCTCCTTCTCATCACCAGCCAGTTTTTCTTTTAACAAATCAATTTCATTTTCCAAATCAGTAGTGTGTATTACAAAACTGGCAGTCTCTTCTTCACTGCAATTTATACACTCTTTCAATACTTTATTTGCAGTTTTGTACTTCTCAATTTCTTCTTCCAGTTCAGACATCTTATCTGTGAGTTTCTGATTCTTAATTTCCAACAAAGAATTTTGTTCCTCACTCATATTCAGATTAGCTAAGCACATATCATGAGATGTTTTCAGTCTTTGACAGTTTTCACAGGGAACATTAGAGTTAATCTGTTCACATCTCTTTTTCAACCTTCTATTCTCAGATTTTAAATTTTTACATCTATCAGACAGTTCCTCATTTATTTCCCATAATTCATCACTTGAAATCTGTTCGGATTCAGATTCAGAATTTACCTTGGATGAGACTTCCTCATCATCATTTCCCGGTTTGCCATCATGCAACTATCATCTTATTCGTTATGAGCAGAAATGACTCTGTCATATATCTCCTTTCCAGAAGTGCACCTGAGAGCAAAAGGATATATATCAGTATTAATCGCAGCTCTCAAGATATTAAGAATTATGACATTGTCACGGTTCTTTATACTGTCCTCTCTAGACCACTTGGTCTCATCATGAGACAATTTGTGTTGGCCTTTAGATAGTAGCCTCCATAGTTTGGGATCAATGGAGTCTACGTACACACATAGGCCTCCTAGCCAACTATTTAAGTTAGAACCATCATAAACTGGAGGGCGACCCATTTGGACAGATGGCAAACAGATTCAATGCGCAAAACAATCGACAAGAAATGTACCAAAATTAGATAAGCAAAGCAAGGCACAAGTCAATGAAACTAAACACCGAGCACGAGAAGCCCACTCTGAAACGCACCACGAACTAGCAGGATCCCCTGCAAGTTGTTAGATCTGTTAGATCAGAGACCCGCTTTGATACCAAGTGTTGGGTTCAGTGCGTTGGATCCAGAGGGGGGTGAATGGATCAGCCCTTTAAAAATTTTGCTCAATAAGATCTAGAATGCTAACTAGACAAATTCAGCCAATATGAAAAGCTAATTAAAGTTTCAGCTGAACCATTAAACAAACAAATATAGCGCGCCTAAGCATTCAACTAGTGGAAGCACAATTAGACAAAACAAACCATAATGGACAAGAGGGTTTTTAGGTGGTTCGGTCCTGGAGACCTATGTCCACCCCACACTCAAACCAGAGTGTGGATTCCGCTGACTCACAGCTTGAACAGCTGGGCATCACAGCTTGCCATACAACCCGCTGAGCCTCACAGCTTGCTGTCCGAGGTATCCACCTCGCCCGCTGAGCAACACAGCTTGCTATCCAGTGGAATCCACCACTGTAACCGCTGGGGATTACAGCTTGACCCGTCCAGAGGCAGCACCTCTGCAAACGCTGACTAACAGCTTGAAGAAAAGTAAAAGATGAAACAAGAAAATGGGAAACAAATAGCGACTGAAAGCTATAAATGAAGCACAAATAATATGGCTCTTAACAGAGCTGACTGGCCTGGATTTGATCTACGGTCCAGTGAAGACTGATCTTCAGAATGAAGCCTCTCTCTACCCTTCTTCTTCTTCCGATCACTCTGTCTCTCTTTCTTTCTCTTTTTCTTTCTCTTCCTCTTTTATCTGCTCGAGCTCTCTATCTCTCACTTTTTCTCTTCTGCTTCTTCTCTCTTTCTTTTCTTCTTCTTCTCTTTTCTCTGGATCGAACAGGCTCTCTATTCTTTCTCTCTGCTTCTGCTCTTCTGCTTCTGTCCTTCTGCTTCGATCAGTCTCCTTCAGACAAAGGAGTCTTCCTTATATATCAGCTCAGCAGGAGTAGCACTGGGCGCGTGTCTTCCACAGTTCCCACCCAAAAACTTTTGGCCACGTGTCATCATCTCAGCCAACTGATCACACGTGTCACGATCCCGGCACTCCCCTTATCCTCGGATCATGTGCCCTTCATAAGCTTCAGTACCTGTCAGACAGACAAAAAGGAATATCAGTTTAATGTCGACACCTTGTACAGACTTTATGAAGGCAATGCAGTGTGTAGACTTTGCAGTGTAAAGACAAGGCACGTACAGACTTCACGTTGTGAATGCAAATCAAAGTATGTACATCAAGAACTAATGCACAATAGCTGTATGGACTTGCGTTCTAAACAATGTACATACTTACCACTTGAAGCGTGTACAGACTTCATGTTCACTATGCAGACTTTGTAATGTATAGAGCAATGTATATACTTAGAGTGAACGATGCACAAATGCATGAAGCACACATACTGTATAGACTTAGTGTGGCTTGTAGCACAGAATGCAATGTACAGACTTGGCACACGATGCATTGACTTGTTAAAGAAGAGATGCATGTGCAGACTTCGTGAATGCAAACTATGTAGACGTTGTATAGACTTTGTATGCAATGCATGAACCAATGTCTAGATTTTGTGAAAGAAGCACACAGGCTGTACAGACTTGTGCTAATGCTGCAAGAGGACAATGTATAGACTTCAGCTCGTGCAAGCAAGGCCAATGTATAGACTTGCCGTTTGTGCAAGCAGAACAATGTACAGACCTTGTGTTGTGAACACAGTCTGTACAGACTTGAATGATGCATGCACAAGACACTGATGTATAGACTTAGTCTATGCATCACTGTATAGACTTCGTGTGTGTGCTACAGAGCAATGTCTAGACTTTGACAGCTTGAACACCTAAAAGACGACTCTTTCCTAGGCGTGAGATTCAGAATGGACGCTCCTACTGATGGGCGTCAAATTTCAAGCAAAATCAACCATGATGAAGTGCAATGTTCAGACTTGACAATATATGACTAACATGTGTTGTACAGACTTCGAATCACTATATGCACGATGTACAGACTTCAACTCAAAGGAGACGGTGGATGTACATACTTTAAGTTCAACTGAGATGGTGCATGTATATACTTGACACTGTATAGGCTAGTATTTTCTGAACAATGTATAGGCTGTACATACTTGGCATGAGACGCAAGTTGAGACGATGGATGATGTACAGACTTAGCCAGACTTCAGCTCAATGTACAGACTTCATGAACGATGCATGCAATGCACTGGACGATGTACAGACTTCCTATATGCTCAAGACCATGCACAACGAATGTATATTCACGATGTGTGGACTTGCCAAAGGAAAGGCTGTACAGACTTGATGCAATGCAAGATGTATAGACTTTGGCGAAACAAAGGATGCATAGACTTCAACTCAGCTGCAATGTATAGACTTGCAGATGCAACGTAGGTAAAGGTCCCAATGTATAGACTTCCAATGCCTTCGTCAAATGCGATGTACAGACTTGAAGAAAGATGCATGACGTTGTACAGACTTGGAGAGTCAGGCTGCTGAATGTACAGACTTCACCTGAAACAGTCCGATGTACAGACTTTGCCTAAAACAGTCCGATGTATAGACTTTGCCTAAAACAGTCTGATGTACATACTTTGCCTAAAACAGTCCGATGTATAGACTTGCTAGTGTGCATGCCACAATGCAGTGTATGGACTTTTGAGTGTGCGTGCAGTGCTGCAATGTATAGACTTTGCCATGCAAGCAATGCAGCAGTGTATAGACTTTGCCATGCGTGCAGTGCTGCAATGTATAGACTTTGAGAGCTCTGACTATGCTCATGCAATGTATAGACTTGCCTTAAGCAAGGGCTGTACAGACTTGCTGCCTAGCCGATGTATAGACTTAGCAGACTTATGCATTGATGCACGAACATATGCAATGTGTAGACTTGTGACAGTGTGCAGACTCTGTATATGCATGAGCAGTGTATGGACTTGCTAGCCAGACACTACACAGACTCTGTATATGCTAATGCATGCAGCCACTGTTAATGCACTGATGCAGTGTATGCTAACCACAATGAACTATAGCAATGAATATATTAGACATAGCACACTCATGCATTCTCCACAAAATAGATCAGTCATATGCATTCATGTTGCTATCATTCAATGTGATGCTGAAGCAAAATAATATGGTGACTCATTCATGTTGCTATCATTAAAACACCACATCATCAACAAAGCACAAAGGGCACAACACACGTCATCTCCCATGAGCCTGAGATCAACCTTGAAGATGGCAACCCCTAGTTCTTCGACATCGAGAACTATCTCAGGGATCGCTCCTTCCACGATTATGCTACCGCTCCCGATCAGCGTGCCATTTCGTCGAGCCGCGGAGCATTTTGCCATTATAGGTGGTCTCTTGTATCGTAAATCTCTCAGTGGAGTTTACCTCCGCTACCTCGATGAGACCGAATCTCGAGATGTTGTTGAAGTTGCACATTCCAGCGAATGCGGTGGCCATGTAAATGGTCGCATGCTTGCTCAGAAACTCCTTCGTCAATACTATTGTCCTACCATGAACGAGGATTGTGCCTGATTTGTCTGACATTACGCTAAATGTCAACTCCATGCAGACAAGGTCCACGCTCCTTCATCCTTACTTCATCCTCTTATAGCTCCTTGGTCTTTCGCCATGTGGGTGTTTGACGTAGTTGGTCCCCTGGAGGATAGAACTGGAGAAATCCGAAGAAAATCCTTCATCCTTACCGCTACAGAATACTTAACGAAATAGGCAGAAGTTGAGGCATTCACGGAAGTCAAAGCATCAACGGTTGTGAAGTTTATCAAGTGCAACATCCTTGCAAGGTTCGGCGTTCCCCGTGACATCGTCACCGACAACGGACCGTAGTTTACATCCCAAGAACTCCGTGATATGTGTGGTAAATATGGCATCAATTTGCATCATTCATCTTCATACTACCCACAAGGAAACGGACAAGCTGAAGCTACAAATAAAACTCTCATTAGAATCATCAAGAAAACTTGCAAATCACACCATTATTTAGACTGGCCAGATCGCCTCGTTGAGGCCCTCTGGGCTTACCGCACTTCCGTTCGTACTCCCACGGGTCAAACCCCGTACGCACTTACTTTTGGGACAGATGCGGTACTCCCATATGAAATATTCGTTCCCTCACTAAGAGTGCAGCTGGATCCCGAGCTCGATCCTGAGCAACGTCGAGAAAACCAATTGGCCCAGCTGGAACTGTTAGATGAGAAACGGGTGATCGCGGCCGATCATGCTCAAGTATATCGCAAGAGAATTGCACGTCATTATGACAAGAAAGTTTTGGAGAGAAAATTCAGGGTAGGTGAACTGGTTTTAAAAAGGGAAATCACTAAAACCACGGGTTTAAAAGTAAAATTTCAAGAAAATTGGGAAGGCCCTTTTGTTATCAAAGAAGTCAACTCAAGTAATGCTTACAAATTGGTAGACTCCGAAGGAGTAGAGCTCACATATCCATGGAATGGGGTGTATCTTAAGAAAGTCTATTCATGAGACCTTGTACATAACTATTCAAAAACAAACAAAAATTCAAAAAAAATCAAAATAAACAAAAAAAAAAAACAAAAATAATCAAAGCCCGGTGATCACCACGCAATCCAAACTCATTGCATCAAACCTTCATGCTAGATGGGTACCGTCAAAATGTGATAAGTATCGGGTCTTGATCTGCCAGAACCGTGGATATCCCTGTTCGGCCACGTCGGCCAATGTTTATAAGAAAGAAAAAAAACTTGCACACACTTACGTGTTTCATCCAAAATGGGTAGAACCACCTATGATGAGGCCTCACCCGAAGGTCTCTAGATAAGCAGCACTCTTTTGTTCTTCTTCTCTTCGACCAAATGAGACAGTCGGAGCCCTTAAAACGCTGAGCGTTAGAGGACCGAAGCACAAGATCCTTAAGGCGAGAGTAGGATTCACCCCCTCGAGCCCGGGTCAGAGCACGAGAAGAGGGTAGTGTCCCCGTAGGCATGAAAAGGGGAATTCTAAAACAAAATGAGAATATTCTTCTCCCCGAGAAAAAAGAAAAAAATAAAGAAAAATTATGATATGTGACAAAGTCACATGAAAAGGCCTGGTCGTGACCGTGCCTGACCTTAGCGGATGAAACCCCTCCTATTCAAAAAAATTAAATCAAAACTTTCCACAACAGGGGCATCTAACGTCATAATGCTCGGGGTATGGTCCGAAATTGCCCGAAAGGAGAAAGTCAAGTAGGCCTTTAACTAGCTCGCCGGGTTAACGGCTTTGCCAGGTCCTCTCAGGAGGTCTACCCCCTACATCCTTCCTTCTCCCCTCAAAAGATGTGAGCTTGATGGAGCTCCTGAAGGATGAACCCTGTCTAGGTTGCAACCTTATTTAACAAAATACATTTATGGTTGTCCACTTCAAAATAACAGAAGCCATTACTGCGAAGGGGTCTCTGTGTTTCTGACTGGTCAAGACCTCTACTTACCACCCTTAATGCTTTCTCATGTTCCCTTGGGCTTAGGTCAATGCAAGCGCATCACCTATGGGTGCGACGGTGTCTGATTCCGGGTCAGCGTCGCGCGGTTGACCGTTAGGGTTCCAATGTGTTTCATCATATACAATCTAGATGATGAGGACATCCCGTGCCTCCCCATATTTTTTGAGTCCTAGCATGTAATTTTTATTTTATTTTGAGTCTTATCTATGTAATTTTTCTTTTAATTGAGTCAATTAGCTAGGTTAAAGCGTCATTAGGCTCATTTGATTAGCTATTGGGCCTAATTAGATGGGCTAGCCCATGGGCACCCCCCCTTGGACCTAGTGGTCATTTAGTTAATTGCTAAGGGTATTTTGGTCAGGGGAAAAGTGAGGAGTCAATAAATTGCACCCCTCCCATCTCATTTGTAACACTTTGGTTGAAATTTGAAAGGAAGAAACCCCTTGGCTATTTTCCCCACTCAAGTCTCTCTCTCTCTCTCCCTCCAAGAAAAGCCCCCCATCTCTCTCATCCCCCTCCCCAATTCAAATTCAAATTCCATCCCCCGCTTCCCAAGACAACTCCCTCCCTCTTCCCAAGGTCTCCTCCACCCTTCCCTAGGCACCCCTCCCTCTTCCCAAGGCCTCCTCCACCCTTCCCTAAGCACCCACTAACTCCCCACCCCCTCCCCAATTCAAAATTTAAATTTCATCTCCCGCTCCCCAAGGTAACCCCCCCTCTTCCCAAGGTCTCCTTCACCCTTCCCTAGGCACCCACTAACTCCCCACCCCATCCCCAATTCAAAATTACACTTTGTATCTCCCTCCATTCCCACTCCCAAAGACCCCTTCCCACTTCCCAAGAGAACCCTCCCTCTTCCAAAGGCATCCCCACCCTTCCCTAGACACCAATTAAATCCCCTTCCTATCTCCAATTCAAATTTGAATTTCATCCCCCACATCCCAAGATAGAACCCACCAATCCCCAAGCCACTTTCAAACCCCTTCCAACCCCACAACCAAAATTCATAGCTCCCTCCCACCCCTTGGTAGAACCAACCCCAACACCCAATTTTCCCCTTCCAATAGCTGGGAAAGCCCCCCTCCCAAACCCCCTCACAGCTAGGGTTGCCCCCACCCCCATCCACCTCATTTCTCATCCCATCTACCCCCATTTCCCATTACCTATCACCACCTTGCTCATCCCAATTCGCTGGCAGCAGTCAAGGTTCAAGTTGCAGAGCCTGCCCCTGAGTCATCACACATCTTCAGGTGGCGTGCTCTATATTTCTGGAAAGCTCGTCGAGGGAGCTTCATAAGCGAGGTGGTTTCGCATCCATCTGACGTCTATGTTACCCGGGAGAACCATTCTCCCTCAACTGCGCAGCACAGATCTGGTAGGGAACCTGAGCCTGAGTAGAAGCACGACCACGGCCGCTCCTATGCGAGTTTGGACGTGATTCTTTAGCTGGGAACTTCTCCTCCAAGTCCTCTGTCAGCACGAAGAAGAAGGATGCCATTTGGACCCCGGAGCACCAAGTTCCAATTTTTCTCCCCAGAGTGCGCAGGTTAGTTCCCCCTGAGTCAGAACCGACCCCTCCCACCATTCTGGTTCTCGTGCCCAACTCCAGCCTTCTCTGCTGGCCCCGTTGGTCTCAGATCAAAGAAGGCTTTCCCACGATGGCAACGGTTCTGGTCCCGCCTTAAATGGATCCCGGGAGTGTTCGTGGCGCCCTCATCTTCCAGCAATAGCAGTCTAGGCACAGTCAGAACCAGAGCGGGTCGGCCCTAGTCCAGATTCTGTCCCGGCCACCAACGTCGTTAGGAAATTCTCGAAGAATTTGGGCATCCTCCTGGGCCAACCCAAGAAGTTTTGGCACCAGTTTCATCCACATCATAATTTGACAGAGTTCATGGCGGCGCCGTCTTCGACCCCCTGTCAGGCTGTTCCAAAGTAGGCAGAATCGGCAGAGTTCGTCACTTCGGCTTCTAACTTAGTTCTCCCCCACCCCACCTGGCAGGCTGAAGGCCCCTCCTGACGTGGAGGTAGTTTGGGCTATAACTATTTAACCCCCACCCCGAGAACCCCCCTCCTACGTGAGGCGTAGTGCTGTAACAATCTTATTTTCAGGTCAAGCCCCACCGACGCATGTGCGGGCCTCGCACGTTCCCCGCTCGCCTTCGCCTCCGATCGGAGTCGGCTTCTTCAAACCGGCTAGGTGAGCCCCTATCCCTCCTGGTTATTTCTGTCATCCCTTATCATTTCTGAGCTCCGCCAATGAGGAAGAGAGTGCCCGGCCCCGGCCGACCAGTCACCTTGAGTGGCCATTGTGTGAGTGAGAGCGAGTGATACCCGCGCCCGCCAAGGCGCGTGGTTTGCCCGTCTCACGGTGAGATCCCCTCTCAGCCTTGTACTTACCCCCAATCAACAGGGGTCTAGTCCCCAAACTCAACCTACCATCCCCGAGTCACACTGGGAAAGGAACGTGCGTCGGGTGAGCTTGTCCGCCGAAATCGGGTACGGACCTTGGCTAGTGTGCTTGCGCGTCTAGGTCCTAGGTTATTCATGGCATCTCTATTGACCCCTTGGTTGTTTCACATCAAGTGATATCAGAGCAAGTTTTAGACTTGTCTCTAGAAGTCTAGTCCTAGGGCGTTGTGGACGCACATTTCGAACGTTTATTATGCTCGTCTCTTCGGGAATGGTTGATTCGTCTATTAAGTGCGTGGGCGTGCCAGTCACAAAGTGACAATTTATTCGGGCTCCGAAGAGCCCACGGTGCGCTCGATCTGACTCGGTCAGACGATTGTGTGGTTCATGTCGGGACCAAAACCCGCCGCGCCATAAAGGTCACGGCGTCATTTACATCCCCCATACGAGGGAACACCCTTGATTAATCACCGGGATTCAGGGCCTCATGGCCAAGAAATCAATTGCATGGAAGGTCTATTACGAGGTACTGAAATCCTCGCGCGAGGGCGATAAGAAGACCCTTCGCGGTCATGTCAGTCGTGTACTGACCATTTAATGTTCGGACGAATGTCCAGCTCGAGAAGATCGCAGTTGTCGCGGGAAAACCGGAACGCATGTATGCCGAGATACGGCAAATCTATTGTTTGAAAGAGCGGAGAACATTCGGCTAAACCTCGGTCAGAGCGGTCAGAAACCAGTAAATCTGTTGGCCCGGTGCAAGAGCAAGCTGCGACCATAGTGCGGTGGGCCCCCCGTGGTCGAAACAAGACTTGCATGAGCGTCATTAATATTTCTAGTGCCAAGGGGGTAACGAGGGAATATCCCTTGAATCGGCTGAAAAGCCATGTGTCTAGGGAAGCGGACGTTCGAAACGTGTCGGTCATTCGGGAGACCGTTTAATATTCGGACGGGAGTCCGGCTTGAGAATATTGTAATCGTCGCGGGAGGACCTGGGACATATGCATGCCGGGATATGGCAAGTTTATGATTCTGAGACATCGAAAACATTCGGTCAAATCTCTGTTAGTTTAGTAGGAAACCGATAAATCTATTGGCCTGGTGCGAGATCGAGTCAAGACCATACCGGGGGCGCCTCCGGTGGTCCGAACGAGGCTTGCGCGGGCATCATTAATATTTCCGGTGCCGGAGGGCAACGGGGGAGAGTCCCAAGACTAGACTCCAAAACCAAAAACATGTTCGAAGGGAGCGGGCTGTAGACCGAGGATATGAGCGGAACGGCGACCACAATTGGGATGGACCTGAGGTCTAAGCGTGGCCCACAGAGGTCTTATGGATATTCCCATGGAAGGGGTCCAGGGGTGGCGAGGACCATCTCGTTCTATTCCGATTTTGTCGGTCACTCACGGACCTTTTCATGTTCGGGCAAGGGCCCATGTTGAAAGTATGACGTGGATGGAAACGACCCCGTACAAATGTATGTCGAGTTTATGGCAGTTTCAATGAAAGAACGGGAACGAATCCCATTAGAATGAATCCGATTTAACGGGCTATCGGCCCGGAGCAATGCCGGCTCACAACCATGTCGGGGAGGGAGCCGTCGGCCATATTGGTTGCTCACGGGTCTTTTCATGTTCAGACACAGGTCTGTAATAGAAACACGACAAAAATCGAGGTGAACCCGTTCAAATGTCTGCCGAGCGTGCGGCAATTTTAGTAGTGGCTCGGAAGGGATTCGGCCTGAAAAACAAGTCCGGCTTAATCGGAATGTCAGCCCGAGGTGAGGTCGGACCATGGCCATTTCGGGATAATTCCCAAGACTCAGGCCCAACCTGGAAGGGCGACATTGTTATTCCTTCAGCACCGGGTCACGAGAGAGACGGGGCTGCAAAGTGGATTTTACCATTTTTTTTATCTGGGTTTTAAATTATATATATATATATATATATATATATATATATATATATATATATTGCTTATTTCCCTCTCATGTATTTATTCTGGATGATTTATCAGTTTTGTTTATTATTATTACTATTATATTTTCTCTCCTTTTTTTATTTATTATTATTTTACATTTTTTGTTTATTTCATATATATATTCAGATTTATTTATTCATCATACTTTTTATTAATTGTATTATTACTATTATTATTATTATTATACATATTCTTCTGGAGAGCCAAACGGGGGCTGAAGGAGCGTGCCGCTGAAGGTAGAAGGGTGCACCGCTGAGGGGGCTGAGAGAGTGCGCCGCTGAAGGTTCGCGGGAGGTATACCGGGGAAGGGCTTGGACAAGGGTGCCGGCGAAGGGGCAGGTGTGGTGGCTATGGGAGGCGTACCGATGATGGAGCCTTAGGTGTGCAGGCAAAGGGCCTGGCCGAGCGTGTTGGCGAAGGGTTGAATAGGGGAGAGCGTGCCGGCGAAGGGGTCACGGGAGCGTGCTGTCAAAGGAGCTTGAGGGCGTACCGCCGAAGGGTTGGAGTAGGCGTGCCGCTGAGCGCAGGGGGAGCGTGTCGGCGAAAAGCCAAATGAGGTGTGCCGGGGGAAGCGGGGCTGGGGCATGCCGGCGAAGGGCGCTACAGGGTGTACCAGCGAAGGGCGTGTGTCTGCACATTGGCCGGTCGCTGCGACATAAAGTCTGTACATTCATCAGCCCAAAGTCTATAGGTTCTCTATTCAACTAGCACACAAAGTCTATATGTTCTTTAGCTCAAAGTCTGTACATCGGCTGCATTCATCAGCTCAAAGTCTATACATTAGCTACATTCATCAGCTCGAAGTCTATGCATTGGCCAGCTTAAAGTCTGTACATTGGCCAGCTCAAAGTCGGTACATTGGCTGGGTTCATCAGCTCAAAGTCTACACATTGGCCAGCCCAAAGTCTGTACATTGGCCAGCCCAAAGTCTGTACGTTGGCCAGCTCAAAGTCTATACATCGCAGTTCAAAGTCTATACATTACAGCTCAAAGTCCGTACATTAGCCAGCCTAAAGTCTGTACGTTGGCCAGCTCAAAGTCTAAACATTGCAGTTCAAAGTCTATACATTGGAGCTCAAAGTCCATACATTGGCTAGCACAAAGTCTGTACGTTGGCCAGCTTAAAGTCTATACATTGCTGTTCAAAGTCTATACATTGGAGCTCAAAGTCCATACATTGGCCAGCCCAAAGTCTGTACGTTGGCCAGCTCAAAGTCTATACATTGCCGTTCAAAGTCTATACATTGGAGCTCAAAGTCCATACATTGGCCAGCCCAAAGTCTGTACGTTGGCCAGCTCCAAGTCTGTACATTGCAGTTCAAAGTCTGTACATTCCAGCTCAAAGTCCACATATTGGTCAGCCCAAAGTCTGTACATTGTCTATGGGAGTCTATACATTGGCCAGCTCAAAGTCTATACATTGGCCGGCTCAAAGTATGTACATTGTCTAGCTCAAAGTCTATACATTGCTCCTTGGCTGCAGTTCAAAGTCTATACATTAGCCAGCCCAAAGTCTATACGTTGGCCAACTCAAAGTCTATACATTGTTCAGCTTAAAGTCTATACATTGTTCAGCTTAAAGTCTATACATTGTCCCTTGGCTGCAGTTCAAAGTCTGTACATTGGCCAGCCCAAAGTCTGTACATTGTTCAACTTAAAGTCTATACAGTGTTCAGCTTAAAGTCGATACATTGTGTTGAGGGTGAGAAGAGTGTGCCGCTGAAGGGCCGAGAAGGTGTGTCGTTGAAGGGTTGATAGGGTGTGCCGCTGGAGGGCTGATAGGGTGTGCCACTGGAGGGCTGATAGGGTGTACCGGCGAGGGGAAGAATGAGACGGTGGTGGAGTGTGCCGGTGAGGAGCCAAGAAGTTGTGCCGTTGAAGGGTTGATAGGGTGTGCCACTGGAGGGCTGATAGGGTGTGCCGCTGGAGGGCTGATAGGGTGTACTGGCGAAGGCTGGAACGGACGTGCCGATGAAGGTCCACTCCTCTGTTACTTGATTTTAAGGCTTTTCTTTTCTTCTTCTCTTTGATTTTTGCGTAGTTTTATACAAATCTTTTCTCCTTCTTCTTGCAATCTGTTGTTGCTCTATTTATTTGTTGATTTTGTTATTTTTTGATATGTATTTATTATCCCATTTGTTTGTTGCATCATTTGCCTTTTAACGTCTTATTATTTTCTAACAAAAATTCGGCAGCATCTCCCCTTGACCCGAGCGTAAGGGAGATACAGGGAACGCGCCCACATGGAGTGGCGGAACCCGACAACTGGAGGTGCGTGCCAATGGTGACAACACCTTTTATAAAACTTCGGGAAGCCCGGAAGAAACGCTGAATGGGAGACACCTCTGTGGCTGGATAGGGTCTACTGGGGGTTTAGTCAGGGTTACGCGGCAGGTGTGCCGCTGAGGGGAGGCTAGGGGAGTGCCGCTGAAACCCCAAATGGGTGTGCCGTTGAGGGAGGGTGCAGGTGCACCGGGGCTACTAGGTCGATCAAACCCACAGAAAACCTCGACAGCAGGGGGAAATGGCCCGAGGGGGCTAGCATGGGTGAAGGGATTGGGCCTTGCAAGGAGAGATTCATGGCCCCAGACCACTCAAGCTGGTGTGGCGTCCGGGAGAAACCATCGACACGAAGACTCAAAGCAAACGCCGGAGAAGGGAAAAGAAATGGACAGTCAAGAACACGGTGGCACATACCAACAGAAGCAATAGAGAGCCCAAGGAGGGCGACTTTCATTCATAAAAGAAAGGGAATGACCGTGGCTGGTCAAATACATTGCAAAGCATGCTCGACCTAAGACTGCAAGCAAGAGAGAAACAAAAGAACAAAAGAAAAGGGGGACAACAACAAAAAAAAAGGGAAAATAAATGAAAATACAAGGTGGGAAGGGGAACGGAGCGTGGGCTCCTCCCCTCCCAGACTTCACTCCTCTCTTCTTCTCTTCTCTCTTTTCCTTCTCTTCTTCCTTGCATGGACGGCGATGGACGGAGCAGCGGGAGGGCAGGCGCCTCCCTCCTCTTCTTCTCTTCTTCTTCCCCTTCTTCTCATTTCTCTGCGTGTCTGTGTGTGTGTGTTTGTCCCCCTCTGTGTATGTATCCTTCCGTCTCTCTGCCCCCCCTTTTTCGTCGGAGCGAGGGGTTCTTATACCCCTGGTCAGGTCGACGATGCCGAGGACGGGAGTAGGTGGGGCGAGGATAGCCCAGCAAGGTGCAGGCATGGGCCTGCCATGCTTTCGCTGTGCGTCGAAGGCTACGAGCGTTGACCGGCGTGGATGGGCTGAACGCTGTGCCGCTGGGGGCTGAGGAAGGCGTGCCTCTGGGGAGCCTCGCAGGTGTGCCGCTGAAGGCCTTCACAAGTGTGCTGCTGGAAGACCCAAGAAGTGTGCCGCTGAAGGCTTGAAATAGTGTGCCGTTGAAGGCTTGAAATAGTGTGCCGTTGAAGGCTTAAAATAGTGTGTCGTTGAAGGCCCGAAATAGTGTGCCGTTGAAGGTTTAAAATAGTGTGCCATTGAAGGCCTGAAATAGTGTGCCATTGAAGGCTTAAAATAGTGTGCCATTGAAGGCTTAAAATAGTGTGCCGTTGAAGGCACATGGGGCGTGCCCTTGAAGGCTTGCAGGGCGTGCCGTTGAAGGCCATTGGGGCGTGCCGTTGAAGGCTTGCAGGGCGTGCCGCTGAAGGCCATTGGGGTGTGCCATTGAAGGCCTGCAGGGCATGCCGCTGAAGGCCATTGGGGCGTACCGTTGAAGGCCTGCAGGGCGTGCCGCTGAAGGCCATTGGGGCGTGCCATTGAAGGCTTGCAGGACGTGCCGCTGAAGGGCCTTGGGCGTGTGCCGCTGAAGGCCAAGGGCGTGCCGCTGAGAGGGGCCAGTGGCCTGCCGCTGAAGGGCCTTGGGCGTGCCGTTGAATGGCTAAATGGGCAGTTTTGAGCCCGTTGTGAGCACGAGTTGTGGCCCGTTTGATTTTCTTCGAGGCCCATGGATTGTTGGGCTCTTGGTGGTTGATTTCTCTTCACTGTCGTGATTCCGGAGACGGCTTCACGGCAGTGTGCTTTTTTGGGGAGTCTGGGTGACTAGTCTCTCCGGGGTTTCTTCACTCGGTGCCGTTGTTGATGCTAGGCCGTGCAGGATATCTGTGCGTGCAATTTTTGGTGTCCATAAATGCCCCCCACCCATGGGTAGCATAGGCGAAGGATGAGCCGGGCTATGCCAGCGGGTGTACTGGTCTCTTTTTCTCTTCGTCGGTGCCGACGGGGTGTCGGGAGCTGACATGGTTTGTTCGTGTCTTCTTCTCTTCGTCAGTGCTGACAGGGTGTCGGGAACTGACATGGTTTGTCTGTCTCTTCTTCTCTTCGCCGACAGGGTGTCGGGAGCTGACATGATTTGTCTGTCTCTTCTTCTCTTCATTAGTGCCGACAGGGTGTCGAGAGCTGACATGGTTTGTCTGTCTCTTCTTCTCTTCGTCAGTGCCGACAGGGTGTCAGGAGCTGACATGATTTGTCTGTCTCTTCTTCTCTTCGTCAGTGCCGATAGGGTGTCGGGAGCTGACATGGTTTGTTTGTCTCTTCTTCTCTTCATCAGTGTCGACCGGAGACGGAGAATGATGTGGTATGTTGGTCTCTTCTTCTCTTCGTTAGTGCCGACAGGTTGCCGGGCGCTGACGTGGTATGTTGGTCTCTTCTTCTCTTCGTCAGTGCCGACGGGGTGTCGGGGACTGACATGACATGTTGGTCTCTTTGTCTCTTCATCAGTACCGGTGGGGTGACGGGAACTGAAGCAGTATGTTGGTCTCTTCATCAGTGCCGACGGGGTGTTGGGAACTGAAGCAGCATATTGGTCTCTTCATCAGTGCCGATGGGATGTCGGGAACTGAAGCAGCATGTTGGTCTCTTCATCAGTGCCGATGGGGTGTCGGGAACTGAAGTAGCATATTGGTCTCTTCATCAGTGTCGACGGGGTGCCGGGAACTGAAGCAGCATATTGGTCTCTTCATCAGTGCCAACGGTATGTCGGGAACTGAAGCAGCATGTTGGTCTCTTCATCAGTGCCAACGGGGTGTCGGGAACTAAAGCAGTGTATTGGTCTCTTCATCAGTGCCGACGGGATGCCGGGAACTGAAGCAGCATGTTGGTCTCTTCATCAGTGCCGACGGGGTGTCGGGAACTGAAGCAGTGTATTGGTCTCTTCATCAGTGCCGACGGGGTGTCGGGAACTGAAGCAGTGTATTGGTCTCTTCATCAGTGCCGACGGGGTGCCGGGAACTGAAGCAGCACATTGGTCTCTTCACCAGCGCCGACGGGGTGTCGGGAACTGAAGCAGTGTGTCGGTCTCTTTGTCTCATCATCAGTGTCGACGGGGTGTCAGGAATTGAAGCAGTATGTTGGTCTCTTTGTCTCTTCGTCAGTGCCGACAGGGCGTCGGGAGCTAACATGCTCTGTTAGTCTCTTTGTCTCTTCGTCAGCGCCGACAGGGTGCCGGGAGCTGACATGATGTGTTGGTCTCTTTGTCTCTTCGTCAGTGCCGATAGGGTGTCGGGAGCTGACATGGTTTGTTGGTCTCTTTGTCTCTTCGTTAGCGCCGACAGGGTACCGGGAGCTGCCATGGTTTGTTGGTCTCTTTGTCTCTTCATCAGTGCCGACAGGGTACCGGGAACTGACGTGCTTTGTTTGTCTCTTCTTCGCTTATTTTTCTTCTCTTCTCTTTTCTCCTCTTCTATATTCCCTTGCACGTAAACATGGGGTGAGAATTTATTTAGTGTCCTCAAATCAGGGAAGCGGGCTGCGAAAGTTGAAATTTGGGGAGTAGGCTGCCAGAGCCAGACTTGGGAAAGTGGGCCATGGGGGCCGAGGTAAGAAGGCTACAAGAGCCAAAGTTGGGAAGCATGCTATAAAAGCCAAAGGGAAGCAGGCCAGAAGAACCAAAGTCGGGAAGCGGGCCGCGGAGGCCGAATTGGGGGAGCAGCTTATAAAGCCAAGGATATTGGGAAGCGGGCTGCAAGAGCCGAAATTATGGGAAGTGAGCCGCGGAGGCCGAATTCTGGGAAGCAGGCTATAAGAGCCGAATTCCGAGAAGCAGGTTGCAAGAGCCAAAGATGTTGGGAAGCGGGCTGCAAGAGCCGAAATTATGGGAAGCGGGCCGTGAAGGGTGAATTCTGGGAAGCAGGCTATGAGAGCCGAATTTCGGGAAGCAGGCTGCAAGAGCCAAAGATATTGGGAAGCGGGCTGCAAGAGCCGAAATTATTGGAAGCGGGCCGTGAAGATCGAATCGGGGAAGCGGATTACAGAAGTTGGAGTTGGGAGATTAACGAGCCGCGAGGGCAAGAGGTAGGCCATGGGGGGCCAAGATTGGGCTCTACGAGCCAGAGCTGGGAAAATAGGCTGCGATAGCTGAAATTGATTTTACTGTATACACACATTATTTTTTTATTTATTTTTTTTTATTATTTTTTTATTCAAGCATGCAGGCATTCATTAGCAGACATAACATAAATATACGTATGTGATAGCTCCCTCTATAGGGGATGGGATAGGGACATCACCCATAATTCGCAGACACGGTGCGGGTCATGAGGCACAATTGAGGGGTGGTGCACCCGTCAAGAGGATATCGCACGTCTTGCATGCATAGCCTTAATTCACGCATTTCACCCGAGGCAATTCTCTGTGGCGTGGCGGTACAAATGTGTGAACAAAGAGCCCTAACCATAGGGATATGCAGGTTTTCCTAGTGACACTCGAGGATCACTCTTGCGCCTACACATTAGTTCCAGGCTTTCGACTTTCGGTAGCTTCACACAGCCCCCACTTGTTTATATTGGTAGCGGATTTCACGGTTCGGCATGAGTCTTCTCATGTGTCTCAATGGGGATTCTCGGCTACTAAGATCCGTCCTTATTGTGATTCTATTGCGGATTCCACCGTTTGACGCGAGTTTCCTCATATGTCTCAATGGGGATTCTCGGCTAATAGGTTTCATCCTTATTGTAATTCGCTTCACCATTTCACGCGAGTCTCCTCATATGTCTCAATGGGGATTCCCGACTACTCGGATTCACGTTTCTCTCTTTTTTTTGCATCATTTTTTTTCTTTCTCTCTCTTTTTTGTTTTTTTTTTATTTTACAGTGGGGTTAGGCAGCTTTTTCCTCACGATTACCTTTCACGCGAGTGCAGGAATTCAAGTCTCCGTAGAGTGCTAAGAAGGAATTCGGGCAATCCCTATGGTTGAAAGCTATTGAACACATTAAGTGCTAAGTGTGGGAGCGTTACCTCAGGTTTATTTTGTGAGTTGGGCTTAGCGATTCAGCCATGACTCTTCCCCTTGACGTGTGCACCGTCATAATTGGGTTCCCTTCGAGTGCGTGCCGTGACGCCCGTGCATCCGGGATCGGGGCAGCATTATTTTGCAAGGAAATTCGGTCCTAGAAAATTCTAAGGAGGTGTATTATTCTATATTAAGCAAACATGCAAGCAGGGCAATCATGCATTCTCTTTTTTTCCTTTTTGTGTGTCTGTTTTATTATTTTTTATTGTTATTTTTTATTTTTTTGTGTTTGTTTTTGCATAAGAAAATATTGTTGTTACGTATAAGTGTAGTGGTAGTAAGGGTATTAGAGAAGCAGACCACGAACGGCTGAAAGGGTATTAGGGCAGCAGGCTATAGAACCCAAGGGACATTACGGGAGCGGGCCATAAGGGTCGAAATTGGGAAGTGGGCTGCAAGAGCCGAAGTTATGGGAAGCGGGCCGCGAAGGCCTAATCCTGGGAAGCAGGCTACGAGAGCCGGACCTGGGAAGCAGGCCACGAAGGCCAAAGGGAAGCATGCTACGAGAGCCAGAGTTGGCGAGCAGGCCATAAAAGCCAAGGGGAAGCAGGCTACGAGAGCCAGAATTGGGAAGCAGGCTATAAAAGCCAAAGGGAAGCAGGCTGCAAGAGCCAAGGTTGGGAAGCAGGCCACGAGGGCCAAAGGTAAGCAGGCTGCGAGAGCCAAAGTTGTGGAGCAGACCACAAAAGCCAAGGGCAAGCAGGCTACGAGAGCCAAAAGTGGGAAGCAGGCTATAAAAGCCAAAGGGAAGTAGGATGCAAGAGCCAAGGTTGGAAAGCAGGCCACGAGGGCCAAAGGTAAGCAAGCTGCGAGAGCCAAAGTTGGGGAGCAGGCCATAAAAGCCAAGGGGAAGCAGGCTACGAGAGCCAGAATTGGGAATCAGGCTATAAAAGCCAAAGGGAAGCAGGCTGCAAGAGCCAAGGTTGGGGAAGCAGGCCACGAGGGCCAAAGGTAAGCAGGCTGCGAGAGCCAAAGTTGGGGAGCATGCCACAAAAGCTAAGGTTAAGCAGGCAGCAAGAGCCAAGGTTGGGAAGCAGGCCACGAGGGCCAAAGGTAAGCAGGCTGCGAGAGCCAAAGTTGGGAAGGGGGCTGCAAGAGCCGAATTCTGGGAAGCAGGCCGTAAAGGCTGAGATCTGAGAAGCAGGCTGCAAGAGCCAAAGATATTGGGAAGCGGGCTGCAAGAGCCGAGATTATGGGCAGCAGGCTATGGAAGCCAAATCAAGGGAGCAGGCTACAATAGCCAAAATTGGGGAGCGGGCTGCAGGAGCCGCAATTATGGGAAGCGGGCCGCGAAGGCCGAATTCTGTGAAGCAGGCTGCAAGAGCCAAAGATATTGGGAAGTGGGCTGCAAGAGCCAAAATTGTGGGAAGCAGGCTACGGAAGCCAAATCGGGGGAGCAGGCTATAAGAGCCAAAATTGGGGAGCGGGCTGCAGGAGCCGCAATTATGGGAAGCGGGCCGTGAAGGCCGAATTCTGGGAAGCAGGCCGTAAAGGCCAAATTCTGAGAAGCAGGCTACAAGAGCCAAAGATATTGGGAAGCGGGCTGCAAGAGCCGAAAAGATATTGGAGAGCGCGGTGGGACGGGTGGATCAATCTTGATAGTGGGCCTTGGCTGACACGGCTGAGCCGAAGGGCGTCGGGTAGCGGGTACGAGAGCCGAGGAGAAGGATTCGTGAAGCGGCGGGTTCAAAGACCACGTCTGTCTCATGTCCCTTTTTTCTTCTTCTTCTTTTGTGTGAGGCGACGGGTTCGAAGACCACGTCTGCCTCGTGTCTCATTTTTTTCTCTTCTTCTTTTGTGGAGAGGCAGGCGCGAAGACCATGTTTGCCTCGTGTCTCTTTTTTTCTCTTCTCTTCTTCTTTTGTAGAGAGGTAGGTGCAGAGCCCCGTGACTGTTCTTTCTCTTCTTCTCTTCTTCTTTTATAGAGAGGCCGGTGCAAAGACCATGTTTGCCTCGTGATCACTTCTTTCTTTTCTTCTCTTCTTTTTTTATGGAGAGGCAGGTGCAAGGACCATGTTCGCCTCGTGACTGTTCTTTCTCTTCTTCTCTTCTTTTTTTATGGGGAGGCAGGTACAAAGACTATATTTGCCTCAGGACTCTCTTTTTTTTTCTTCTCTTCCTCTTTTGTGTGAATAGGCGGGTTCAAGGACCACGTCTGCCTCGGGACTCTTTCTTTCTTTTCTTCTCTTTTTTTTTGTGGAGAGGCGGGCTCGAAGACCACGTCTGCCTCGTGTGTCCTTCTCTTTCTTGTGGAGAGGCAGGTGCAAAGACCATGTTTGCCTCATGACTGCTCTTTCTTTTCTTCTTTTCTTTTGTGTGATGAGGTGGGCTCGAAGACCACGTCTGTCTCATGCGTGTCTTTTTCTTTATTCTGCTCTTCTTTTCTCGTTAATGCTTCCACGCTGGAGTGTATTTCTCTTAATGTGCCCCCAGGTTGGGGTGTAACTTCATTTGGTATGCACCCCCCTGAGGGGTGTGTTTTGCCTCTTTGTCTCTGTGCCCCCAGGCGGGGCGTATTTTTCAAGGCTTCTATGTCCCCAGACCAGGGTGTGTTTTTTTTAATGCCCCCCGAGGCGGGGTGTAGCTCTCTTCAAAGGCCCCCCTGGTGGGGTATACTCTTCACGGCTTCTATGCCCCCAGGTGGGGTATGTTTCTTCTTCATATGCCCCTGGTACGAGGCGTAGCTCGCTTCAAATGCCCCCGGGACGGGGTGTATCTTTTGCTTCTTATGCCCCCCTGAGGCCGGGATGTATCTTTTGCTTTTTACGCCCCCCTGAGGCGGGGGTGTATCTCTTTACGGCTTCTGTGCCCCCCGAAGCAGGGTATGTTGTTTCTTCAAATGCTGCTTGGGCGGAGTATATCTTTCTTCTTATGCTCCCAGATCGGGATGTATGTCTCTTTGTTTCTGTGCCCCAGGTCGGGGGTGTACTCTGTCTCTTTGCTTCTGCGTCCCCCAGGCGGGGTATGTTTCTTCTTCAAATGCCCCTGAGCCGGCGCATATTCTTTATGGCTTCTATGCCCCCTAGCGGGGTATATTTCTTCTTCGAACATCCCTAAGACGGGATGTATTCTTCTCTTTCTTATGCTCCCGAGGCGGGATGTATCTTCTTCAAATACCCCTAAGCCGGGGGGTGTTCTTTATGGCTTCTATGCCCACTGGCGGGGTATGTTTCTTCTTCAAATACCCCTAAGCCAAGATGTATTCTTCTCTTTCTTATGCTCCCGAGGCGGGATGTATCTTCTTCAAATACCCCTAAGCCGGGGGGTGTTCTTTATGGTATCTATGCCCCCTGGCGGGGTATGTTTCTTCTTCAAATACCCCTAGTCCGGGGTGGACTTCTCTTCATATGCCCCTGAGTCGGGGCGTGCTCTATATAGCTTCTAGGCCCTCGAGGTGAGGTATGCTTCTTCTTCAAATACCCCTAAGACGGGAGTGTGATTCCTGACTTCATATGCCCCCGACGTGGGGTATATCTTTTGTTTCTTATGCTCCCGAGCCGGGATGTAGCATCTTGGCCTCATATGCTGCCGAGGCGAGGGGTATGTTGCTTCATGTGCCCCCGGGGGGAATGCATTTTGCCTCTACTGCCCCATGGCGGGGCGTATCTCTTGGCTTCTTACGCCCCCAAGGTGGGGTGTGTTTTCTTCTTGTGCCTCCGGGGTGGGGTATATCTTTCGCTTCTTATGCCCCCCCCCTTGAGGAGGGATGAAGTCTTTACTTTAAATGCCCCTAAATCTGGGTATAGTTTTATCTCATATGCCCCTAGCGCAGGGGTGTATTTCTCTTCCTGTGCCCCTCAGTCGGGGTGTATCTTTGTTACTTGTTGTGCCCCCAAAGGGAGGTGCCTTCCTCTTCATGTGCGCCGGGCATCGGGTGTATCTTTGCTTTTCTTTTTTTTATATGCCCTGTGGACGTCGAAAAATGTCGATGATGATCATACGGCATGCACGTCTCGACACTCGAGAGCAAGCCGAAGATGAAAATGCCAAATAAACCTCATGCCTCCCCCGATCAGGATGAGGACTCGCTTGGCGGTCCGCTAGCCGATGAGGGAGCCCCTCGGGCGGAAGATACGGCCACAACTCTATAGCCGGCCGTGCCGAGAGCCGAATCGAAGAAGAGTCAGGGACTCCGACACAGCCCGACGTGCACCGAAAGTCACGCATAGTCTAGGGCCGGGCCCCAAAGGCTGCGAATGGAACATTGTAGAGGTCATACATAGCAACAGGAACCTTCCGGGAATGTCGACATTCACGTAAAATGGCCGCGACTTCGAGAAGAATCCGTTTAGTGCTTAAAATGGCACGAGGGGGCTTTAAAACGGCGCGCCCCCCCCCCCCCCCCCCCTTTAAAACGGCGCGCCCCTTTTTCTTTGTTTAGCTACACGGCGCGCTAGAAGGCCCCTTTGATGTTTAAAATGGCGCCCCTTTGAATGTGGCGCCGTTTTAACCCCTAAACCTATTCTCTGAAGCGCTTCTCAGGCGTGCAGTGAAGCCATCCCGTCGTCAATGCGGTCCCCTATTTCCTGGGAACTGCATGACGACGAACAAGCCTGAAGTGGTTAAAACTCCCACTTCGATCCGACGGGCAACCGAGCATACACCGTGAATTGAAATTCTCGAGCCCTGCACTGTCGAACGCTTGCTCTGTCAGCCGGCCGCCCATTCCCCTGCAAATGATGAAAGCAGCATGGCTAGAGGTGTACATGCCAGCGAAGGAGGAGGCCATGCCTCTGCCCCTCTCCCGGTCACACTGTAGCCGCGGCGGAGGTGACGTCCACGACAGCGGCATTCGACACGGTGACCCCAGCAACGTCAGCAACGGCAACTGCAAACAGAACAAAAGCCACAGAAACGGGAAGCTTGCTTCCCTGCTCTCCCTATAAGTACAAGCCCCAGGCAAGAAGCAAAAGAGAGGAGGGACGCTCTACTGGCGGCGAAGCCCTGCTCCGAAGTGTGAAGAGAGATAAGAGGGTGAAAGAAAGAAGGAGAGGTGAGGGGAAGAGAGCTCGGTTCCCCCCCCCCCCCTTGTCTTTGCATTTCCTTCTGCCCCTTTGATTTCCTTTTTGGTGATCTTCATATGTAGACCTTTGTCTTCGTATTCCCTTTCAATGTAATCGGAGTTCGGTCTGTTGTGGAATGAAAGGAAAACTCCCCTTTGGGAGATTTTGATGCCCCAATCCCCCTCAATACTCAGCCCATAGTGGCTCTGTTTTTCTCCCTACCACCGTGTTCTTGTGTCGACTTCGGCTCTCACGCGGTCTTCAGCCACGCGATCACGGCAACCCTCGGGTCGTCGGAGTTCCTTTGTAGGCTGGCCCTCAGGACCTCCGGCCCCGAACGGGGGGAGTCGATACGATCGCAACAACCCATGGGTCACCGGTTTCCCTTGTAGGCTAGCCCTCGGGATCTCCAGCCCCAAATGGGGTAACTTTACTGGTGTCGTTGCTTATGCACACACCGGGATGTTTCGGGGCCGTCGGAGTTCTCTCCGCATGGCGCGCCCCATCTTTTCCCCCAGACCCTTCCGATCTAGGGGAGGTGCTGCCCGATTTTCGTCAGGGCCAAGAACAAGTGAACAAATAGAACACTCAAGAACGAACTGAGTTTTTAATCCAATACACAGTAAGCTCTGTGAATCAAACCCCCCCGAATAAAACACTTAAACCCCCAAAAAGGGCGCTGCCCCCCTTGACCCCCGCGACCTGACCGGGCAGGTCGAACCCCGCGACCTGACCGCGCAGGTCGATCCGCGTGCGAGGGCGCACGTTATCGAGTTTTGGCTTTACACTTAACAACCCGCTCCCCCGGATTGTGTAATGATGCCCCGTGGTGTTGGACGTGGACCTCGGGATCCCCGACGTGGTCATGATTCGTGCACCTCTTGGGCCGATAGTCCATCAGCTTGGCCCACTTCTTCCGGGATCCGATCCCGCACCCACATGAAACGTGCCGTGCCTACGGTAGATATCCGAATGTCTTTGTTGTTACCTTCGATGCTTCGAATATGGACTCTCGACCGAACACTGGATGGTCCGTTAGTGACTGATATATATATATATATATATACCGGGATCTAATCCCGCACTTGCATTAAATTTGCCGCACTCGCAGCAAATATTTGTATGGTTTTGAACGTCGTTTTGCACACCGATGCGGAGGGTTTAAATCATGTCAACCTAACTCGCATGCTTTAATGAAGAACGATCTTTAGGTCATTTGGCCCCTTTTCTTGGCAATTAATCAGAGGTCTTCCCCTCTCCGAGGGGATGTAATTAACGTCGTGGCCTTTATGGCGCGGCGGGTCTCCAGTCCCGACCCGATATCCACAATCATCTGATTAGTCAGATGGAGCGCACCCCGGGCTTCGGACCACTCCAGTCTTGAAGCCCGAACACATTGTCACCTAGGTGACTGGCACGCCCTCGCACTAGATAAACAGATAAATCGATAAAAAGAACACCCCGATATTTCGACCAAGAATTTCAGTGCGTTCCACAAGCTGGCACGCCCGGTGGGACTGGACTACCTCTCATCTTTTCGCCGAGATTAGGGGCCCAATGGCCTTTTCCAAAGTCTTAACTTCCGCATTTTTTTTAAAATTGCAGGAGGGATCCATTTCTGAAGAACCAATGGATGTCACTTTCGGTCCATTGGTTGTGGCAAGCCATGCCGAGCATGGCTACTTGGCAGTGCCGATCCAGTTCGGCGATTTTCCCCCGGTCGTTGGCTTCCCCAACTTCCTCGGGGTTATGTTTGTGGACCTCCTGGATGTCAAGGAGGTCGAGCCCATCGCCCCCATGGAGGTGACACCCGAAGCTGTGAAGATGGTGGGCTATTACGTCCACCACATTGAAGCGAAGAAGAAGCGCACCTCGGCTGCCAGGAGGGCGGCAAGGAGAACCACTAGCACGCCGCAAGGCCGGCTTTCCCTCTCGGGCAAATCCGTAATGATCGGAGGAGTCCGAGTGTACCTAAATGGCCGTCAGACCACGATCTCACCAGATAGGGTAATCCCAATGGTGCCGGTGCACAACCAATTCCAAGCACTGGCCCGAGAGCGAGAAGACCACATCAAGTCCATGCCAAAGCAAGAGTCGGCCCAGAAGCCGACTAAATTCAGGCAAGCATGGGTCCCCATCAGGCGGGCCCCAGCCTCAACCCAATTGGAGCTCGTCAGGACTGACCGGCTCAAGAAAAAGATGAAGGAAGATGAAGAAGAGAAGATTGAGGCATCAGCTCAAGCGTCTCGAAGACCTGCCTTCCGTGCTCACGGTCGGCAGGCGAACATCTATTTGAAGGAAGGAAGATACAGCATGATGCACGAGCGGAGGCGTTTCACCTATAGACCGCCAGTGCAAGCATCACCACCAACTGTCTGCCCCAGCCAGGGAGAAGACGACATCACTCAAGCCGTGAGGGGATATCTCCGCGGCCTTGGAAACACCCTCTTGGGAACTCAGCGGCTCCTAGAAGCCGTGAATGATGCTGAAAGAAACCGGAAGCAACAAGTTAACCCGGAAGATATCGAAGATGCGGAGTCAGGGTGCTATGGGCCGCCCCTCTATAAAGAAGCTCCACCAAGAGTCTCGGTGTTTGATAGGCTAACCTTTCCTAGACAGACAACCAGGGAGGTGGTCCGAAGAAACAAAAAGATGCGTGTTTATACCTGCAATATGGCCGGGGTGGCCAACCAATATGGAGCCCTACCTGAAGACCAAGAAGAGATGGCCAGGCTGGCTGGCAGGTCAGGTCCCCTCACCAGAAGAGGAGCAGCTGCAGCTGAGAAAATACAAGCCCTCGCCGGTGAAACAAGTTCAGATGCGGTCGCCATGGCCGCGAACGTGATTACCGCTAGGGATGAAGGAGAAAGGGTAGCACCTTCTCTAGATACTCTGACAGAAGGGGGAGGCCAAGCTCCTAGCCCTTCTACCCCCGACCCTGCGATGTTGATGCTGCTTCAAGCCTATCGACAGGAGATCGAAGCTCTGAAGCGACAGGTGGGCGAACTGACCATGCATGCTTCCACCTCGAAGCAGGTCGAACCGCCTCCAGAAACATCCAGGAAAGGCGCTGGAGAATTTGAGGGTTCACCCCAGGTGACGGCCTCTCAGCCAATCCCCAACTATGCTGGGGGCACGGCCCCAATGACCCCTTCGGCTCCTCAACACCAAGGCACCGCCACTATACCCCAGGCGACGGTGTTGACGACGCCACAGATGCAGTCGGCTCATTTCTACCCAGAAGCAGTGGATCCGGCAACGGCTAACAAGCTCATGATCGAGCAGATAGTCGAGATGAAGCTGGCCGATCGGGGAAGTGAAGAATATGCCTCATATGATGTGTACAAGGTACCCTACCCTGTCCATCATGCGGGGAAGAGATTACCTCCTGGCGTCAGCAAGCCGCCAAAGTTTGACAAATTTAATGGCCAGGGGTCACCGAAGGAACACATAGCCTATTACGTCAATGTGATGGGCGATCTGGCGACTGATGAATCGTACCTACTGAAGTTCTTCGGGTCCTCGCTCACAGCGCTCACCTTCGAATGGTACTCAAACTTTCCGGCGGGGTCTGTTAACGACTGGCCAGATTTGCAAAGAAAATTTCGGGAGCGGTTCCACATCACCGAAAGAGAGGTCACAGTAGCCGAGCTCTATGCAACCAGGCAGAAGAATGATGAAACTGCCCTAGAATTCATCAAGAGATGGCGGAACCTCAGCATGAGGTGTAGGCGCCCGCCACACCAAGAAGATGCGGTTCAGATCTGCAAGCAGAATTTGAAGCGTGAAGTTTTCAAGAAGATGATCGGGATGGAGATCAAGTCATTTGATCGATTAAATAATGTGGTGGTGGAAATTGAGTCCTACCTCTCCAAATACTCTTCCACACCGGCCACCTCAGCCCAAAAGGGAAAATCAATTGAGAAGCGGTCCGTGCCCAAAGAAGTCAACACTGTCGACTTCAAGGATTTCGAGAAGCAGAAGGACACTGATAAAGGAGTCACCAGTGCTCCTCCGGCCAAGCAGGCTGAACAATAAGAGGCCGCCTCCTTGCGGTCAAGAATGAAGAAACTTTACTCCTTCCCGAAGGAGAAGACCCGGGTCATCTTCGAGTGGGCCACCAAATATAACAAAATTACTCTCCCGGAGCCGAAGAGACCCAGTGACATCAAGAGGAAAGATGATCCTCGATTTTGTCCGTACATCAGATGCTCGGGCACACCCTCGAAGACTGTTATGTCTTCAAAGACATCATTGAAGGCATGATCAGGAAGGGAGAGCTCCAGATGGGCGAACACAAGGTGGACCCGCCCCGCCCGCATGAGTTGCCAGTGCTGGGGGCAACCGTAAATATGATATCCTTATACCAACAACTGCCCGAAGAAGTGTCAGATACTTGTACAAAGCACACCTATGAGGCATTTGTTCTCGCTCCCGCAGAGAACCAGGGAGATTGGCAGATGGTGCCAAAGAAGACAAGAAGAAAGTCGACATCCCGCCCTACCCCGGGAGTCCGAATTCATGGCGTCACGCCTCAGCCACCACCACCGGTTGTAACCCCGGTTTGGTATGAAACTGCTCCTCAGTTGGTCCTCCGAAGAATGACTGACAACAGGAAAAAGCCACTCTTGTTGCGGATGCACACGCAAGTCAGCCCGGCAGTTAAACGGCTGCAGGCGGTCATTGACGGGTTAGAAGAATATGAACAACCCAAGATCCAACCAGTGCAGCTGAAGGAATACGTCCCTTGGGAACATTTTGAATCCCTAAAATTGGCTGAAGAAGCTGAAGCCGAAACATAAGAAACCGGCATATGGGATGAACTTCCCCGAGAACAGCTTCCAGCTGTAAAAGAAGAGAAGAAGAAAAAGAAGAAGAAGCTAAAAAATAAAAGAAAATGCAACATTTTGTCTTGCAATACCTTGTCGGCCTTATTCAATATGGCCGAAGAGGAGGGAGAGGAAGAAATATGCTTCACGCCTGTCGAGGCAAACCAAGCCGAGGCCTCTACTTCCCAATATGTCACCAGGTCTAGGAGAAGGTGGGGACGTCTGCCCCCAGCCAATCATAATATTATATTCAGGGGTGAGCAGCCATACCAAATCCCCGAACCTAAAGTGAAGGGCGCAGCAATCCCGCCTCCATCGGGCCTCTACCCTGAAGATGCAGCAGGCGAAGTGGTACCCTCGTTCGCCGAATTTTTGCTCGCAAAGAAGAGCGAACAACCATACCAATAGCCCGGGTCCAAGGCCAAGAGCACTCTTGCCTCCACCTCGGGAACGCCCCCTCTGGCGAATAAAGATGATGAGGGCGCCGCCCCTGTGGCCCAGCCCATGCAAATGAAAGAACCAGTCGACCAAGCAAGCCAGAGCCGGGCGGCCTCCGAAGAAGATAAACTATCTTCCCTGCCGACTCCTCCGGCACCAGAACATGGCAAGCATAGCAAAGCCGAAGAAGCAAAGTTAGCTAACGTCCGAGCCGGCACTCGGATATTGAAACAATTGAAAAGAATCCCAACAAGATTCAGTGTCTAGGAGATACTCTCCCTGGATGAGGAAACCAGGCAGGCTGTCATTGCGGCTCTGCAAACCCCGGTGCATTATGAAAGCTGTTTTGCTGAGATGCAGTTGGGAGCAACCATCACCTTCACCGAAGAAGACATGCTCTTTCCTTCGGTCAGCCACAATAGACCCTTGTACATGAGGGGGCAGTTGAACGGCCAGCCTATAAACAGGATCTTGGCCGATACAGGGGCAGTAATAAACATACTCTCCTACCAGGTTTACCAGAAACATTACTTCAATGTGCACCTGATCAAGGTCAGGGATATGAAGATAACTGGGTTCAACCAGAAGTATGAAGTTCCCATGGGTGTAGCAGAGTTCGAGCTGTCACTAGGAGACTTCACCACCAAAGTGCAGTTCCACGTCATCAACTCCGATACCACATATAAAGCATTGCTCGGCCGACCGTGGCTGCATCAGAATCGGGTAGTGTCTTCGACCCTACACCAGTGCATTAAGTACTCCCGGAATGGAAAAGAAGAAAGAATATTCGCAGACTTACACCCCTTTGAGGTGTTTGAATGCCACCTGCTCGATGCTGCACTTTACATGGAGGAGCCGAAGCAGAATCCCCAGCCGACTCAAAGCAAAGGGAAGGAGATAGCAGAGGACGACGACTGGTTCCCTCCACCACCGCCCGACTATGTGGCACCGCAGGAAGTGTCACACATTTCTAAAGTTGGAGGCGTGGTTCGAGCCATCCCCTCCAATATTTACCTCGACACAGGAGTTCCGAAGCTCGAGGATTTTCCCGGGTATGTGAAGGTCCCTCCAGGGATCACGAAGCCCCCCACAGACTTAGACTGTCAAACAGTCGAATTCTTGAAGATCTGGGAGGTGCCCAACCCAGAGGGCCCACCTACGATGTTCTATGTGGCTGATGAACATCCAGTGAAAGGGGATGATGATTGTAAATTCCCCGAAGAAATCCGTGACCCGGTCGGCCCAATCATGGGACTTCCGGATAATTCCAGCAGAGTGGTGAAAATGGCTAGAGGGCAACAGCTGCCCTTCTTTCAGACCGAAAGTCGGAATCAAATGTTCAAGAAGCTGTGGTATCCACCGAACCTGGATAGGGAACTCCTGAAGATTACCCAGCACCCTGGGTTGGGTTTCTCAGCAGAAGAATTCTATGAAGCAAACATGATAGCCGTCTCAGCTCTAGTTGGCGACGGTCCCCCAGAAGACACAGATGCACTAGAAACCAAGAGCAAAGAGCAGCATATGCCTTCAGCCGACAAAGCTCAAGATGAAGAAGTGTTCCTCCAGAACCCACCTCTAAGCAGGGATATAGAGGGGGTACCATCCACTTCCGAGGCACCACTCCCAGATAGTCACGGCGGCGGGGCGCAGCTACCTCCACTCGATGTCAGAACAGAAGATAGCAGTCCAAGCTACACTCCAGACTTCTCCCTTTGTGACCCTGTTAGGCTCGCAATATGTTATGAGCAGCAGCAGGAGATCGAGATGTTGAAGGCGCGGTTGGCCAAAATGATCGAACTACTGTCCGGTCTTACCGAGGGTATCCACCTCCGGCAGGGCACATCCATGAACCAGGGGGGCTCTTATGCCACCACGGAAAGATGGGAGAATCAGTCCCCGACCTCCAACTTTAGTGCTTTTACGCACTCAAGGAGGAAGGCGAAAGAAATAGCCGGTCCTTCAACTAGCTGGCCGGCGGAACGAGTCCTCACGTTGCAGGAGAAGATGAAGAAGCCTTATTCCTTCCCAAGGGATAAAACTCGGGAGATCTTTAAATGGGCTTGCCACTATAGCAGGGTTACCTTGCCAAAGCCCAAAAGGCCAGAGGATGCTACAAGGAGTGATGACCCTAAATTCTACCTCTACCATCGAATCCTTGGCCACCCTATTGAAGATTGCTATGTCTTCAAGGATATCGCCCAGGACCTGATCAAGAGAGGAGAATTGAAGATGGAGGATTATGCGGTGAAGCCACCACAACCCCATGAAGCAGCTGTCTGTGAAAAGGGAGTCCATGTGGTTTCCCTCCTCGCAGAGGTCACAGGCCCAGCCGGTGAAAGATGTCCTGAAGCAGATTTCCCTCAGCCTGACTCCACCTCGCCCTCACTGCTCGGCGGGTTACATCCGGAAATTGAAAGGCTGAAGGAGCACCTAGCCGAAATAAGTATGCGCTGGTTTGACCCAGTAGGGGACATCCTCCCTCAGCGATACAGTCACTCAAGCCCGGATCACTTCCTCGTGACCAGGGCAGAACTCTACAGCCACAAGCAAGAAGATGATGAGCCCGTCCTGGACTACATCAGAAAGTGGAGAAGCCTATATGTGAGATGCATCTCCCCGTTAAGCCACGAGGTTGCCACTTGGGCTTGCAGGGAAAGTCTAAAGAAGGATATTCAGCAGCGGATGGTCGGCCTTAACGTCCACTCCCTTGATCAGTTGGCCATGATAGCGGCTGATATTGAAGCCTTCCTGGCAAAATACCATCCTGCCATCACCCTGGCAAGGCAAGAAGACAAACCCGGAGGTGTCAACTTCCGCACTTCTGGGTATTCGAAGGAGAAGACAAAGGAGGTAGCCAATCCTTCAACCAATCAACCGGCCTCATTGCGAGAGAAAATGAGGAGGCCTTATTCCTTCCCGAGACATAAAACTCAGAGGATTTTTGAATGGGCTTGTCGTTATGGCAAGATTACCTTGCCAGAATCCAAAAAGGCCAGAGGATGTCGAACGAAGCGACGACCCCGAGTTCTGTCCTTATCATCGGGTGCTGGGGCATCCTATCGAAAATTGTTATGTATTCAAAAATATCGCTCAAGGCCTAATCAGGAAGGGCGAACTAAGGCTGGGAAAATGTGAAGTGTACCCACCGCGTCCGCATGACGTGGTCACTTATAGAAGCGGGGTCCACGTGATCTCTTTGCTCACGGAGGTCGCAAGCCCCGCCAATGGAAGATGTCCGGAAGCCAGTGAAGCACCCCTTTCAACCCCTCTGGATGAAGGCCCCACGAAGCCGGTCTATGATAATTATCAAGAAGACCATGAAGAGAGCTTGCGCCCCTCTGTGCCAGGAGGCACCTCAAAGCCCTATACAATGATGCAGGAAGAGCCGAAAGCTGATGCCCCCTGCAGATGTTGGGAGTCCATCACCAACGAGGTTGCCACGACCTCCAATGATAGTCCACGGGAGCAGAAAGCTGAAAAGCCCCCTACTACTCCTGAGGGTGTTTCACCCACGGACCAATCTTTAAGTTGCCCAGAAGCCATAACGCCAACATCGGCACCAGTTCCCGAGCCAGGGAAAGAAGATGATGAAGCCCTACCACTGAGCGGGGTGGTACAAGAAGACATCTATGATGCCCTTAAGGCTGAAGAAGACGATGAAGGCTTCATCGATTTGTAACCGGCTCCCCCGGAGATAGAAGATGGTGGCCAAGCCACTGTTGATGAGCTGATTGAAGTGGATATGGGTACAAAAGATGACCCCAGACCAACATTCCTCAGCGCCCTCCTTCTCCCAGAAGAAAGAGAGCGATACATCAAGCTCCTACAAGAGTTCCGAGACTGTTTTGCTTGGAACTACAAAGAAATGCCGGGCCTCAACCCGGCGATTACCCAGCATATGTTGGCCATTGACCCCAAGGCCGAACCAGTGAAGCAGTCACCCCGGCGAATGAGGCCAGAACTGATCAGCCAAGTTTGCAAGGAAGTCGACAAGCTCATAGACGTCGACTTCATAGCAGAAAACAAGTATACCACCTGGCTGGCCAATATTGTGCCCGTCAAGAAGAAGAACGGCCAGATCCGGATATGTGTGGACTTCTGAGACCTGAACAAGGCTTGTCCGAAAGATGATTTCCCGGTGCCCATCACGGAAGTCATGATCGATGCCACCACTGGCCATGAAGCCTTATCTTTCATGGACGGGTCATCCGGATACAACCAGATATGGATAGCCGAGCATGATAGAATTCATACGGCTTTTCGGTCACCCAAGGGGATATTCCACTATAAAAGGATGCCTTTTGGCCTCAAGAATGCCGGCGCCACTTATCAAAGGGCGATGACCAAGATATTTGATGAATTGCTTTATGACAAGGTCGAATGCTACATTGACGACTTGGTTGTCAAGACCCAAAAGAAAGAAGATCACCTGAGTGTCCTCAGGGTTATATTTCAAAGGCTCCGACAATACGAGCTGAAGATGAACCCGCTGAAGTGCGCCTTCGGCGTTTCCAGTGGAAAGTTTCTGGGCTTCATTGTCCGATATAGGGGGATTGAAATAGACCCCTCCAAGATAAAGGCCATTCAGGAGCTGTCGCCTCCGAAGAACCTGACGGAACTGTGATCACTGCAGGGCCGATTGGCCTATATCCGCAGGTTCATCTCCAACCTGTCTGGGCGATGTCAACCATTTCATAAGCTGATGATGAAAGATGCGCCATTCGACTGGAATCAAGAATGCCAGAAGACTTTTGATAAGCTGAAGGAATACTTGAAGACCCCACCAGTGCTGGGGGCACCTGTCAAAGGGCGGCCGCTAATTCTCTACATAGCCGCCACCGAATGTTCACTCGGGGCAATGTTGGCTCAAAACAACGACGAGGGAAAGGAGCAGGCACTTTATTACCTCAGTCGAAGACTGGTCGGGGCAGAAGCAAAGTATACCCCGATCGAGAAAGTTTGTCTTGCCTTGGTCTTTGCGGCCAAGAAAATGAGGCATTACATGCTCTCGCATGAAATACAGCTGATATCAAGGGCCGATCCAGCCAAACATCTCTTGTCCCAGCCGGCGCTGAAAGGGCGACTGGGGAAGTGGGCCGTCATTTTGATGGAATTCGATATTACATATGTGCCGCAAAAGGCTATTAAAGGCCAGGCGATAGCAGATTTCTTTGCGGCACACCCTGTGCCTGAGAATTTCCCGCTTGTCACGGAACTTCCGGAGGATGAAACACTAGAAGTGGACCAAGTCCGTCAAGCCATATGGCAGTTATACTTCGACGGAGCATCCAGAACTGAAACATCTCAATCAGGGCATGCGAGGATAAGGGCTGGAGCAGGCATCGTCCTCAAATCCCCAGAAGGAGAAGTGTTGCATACATCGTGTTCGATCAACAAACCGTGCACGAACAATGAAGCAGAATATGAGGCCTTGATTATCGGTCTTCAGATAGCCCTCCACATGGAGATCCGAATGCTGCAGGTGTTTGGTGATTCTATGCTGATTGTCAAGCAGATACAAGGAGAGTTCGACGTTCGGAAGCCCGGGTTACTTCCGTATTGCACCAAGGCGAAGAAGCTCATGGGGCGGTTCTACTTCATTGAAGTAGGCCATGTCGTCCGAAGCCAGAATGCCCAGGCTGATGCACTAGCAAAATTAGCAAGCTCACTGGCGGCCCTGCCAGGCAAATCCCTCAACATAACAGTCATAAACAGGCGCCAGGTCCCCAGCATGATAGAGGAGCCAGGTGACGAAGAAGAATATGAAGCTGCGACAGCAGAAACAACTAACTCTCCTGATTGGAGGGAACCCCTAATGAAATGGTTTGAACACCAAGAATTGCCCAAGCAGAGGGAAGAAAGGATCAGATTGATCAGAACAAAAGATTCTTATGAAGTCAGAAATGGAACTCTGTTCCGAACCATGGCTGATGTCGGAAGAAAGGTGCTCCTCCCATGTATATCCATGGAGGAGGCTTGGATGGTTATGAAGGAAGTTCACGCCGGGTCGGCCGGTGCTCATCAAGCTGGGCCGAAAATGAAGATTGAAGTCAAGAAGCTGGGATATTACTGGCCGACTATGTTCGATGACTGCTGCAAGTATGCCAAGTCATGTCATAAATGCCAACAGCATGCTGCGATCCCAAGAAGACCTCCAGCTCATTTGCACCCAACGGTGCCCAGTTGGCCTTTTGCTCAATGGGGTACTGATGTTGTGGGCCCGCTCCCCGCGTCTTAAGCGGGATGCAAATACATTCTACCAGCAACAGATTACTTCTCTCGCTGGGCGGAAGCTGTGGCTCTAAGAGAAGTGACGGGAGAAATCGTAGCCAGATTCGTCCGTCGAAATATCATATTCCGATTCGGCGTGCCCGATCGAATTGTCTCCGACAACGGAAGCCACTTCCGAAACCAAAAGGTCTACAGATTGGCCGACAAATTCAAGATTGATTGGAGGACATCCACTCCGTATAATCCGCAGGCAAACGGGTTAGCAGAAGCCTTCAACAAGACACTATGCACACTTCTTGCCAAGACGGTCAGCTCTAGCAAGAAGGATTGGGAAGATAGGATGTATGAAGCACTATGGGCGTACCGCACCGTGTACAAGACCCCCACGGGTTGCTCACCATTCTCCTTGGTGTACGGCTCAGAAGCAGTCGTCCCGATAGAGCTGGAGATACCCTCACTACGGGTGACGATCCAGCACGAATTAGTCAAAGATGGCCAAGCCAATATAGAAAGAAGACTGGAGGAGCTCTCCGATCTAGAAGGACGACGGCTCAGAGCCCAGCAGAACATACAAGTCTACCAGGCCCGTATGACCCGCGCCTTTGACAAACTCGTCAAAGAACGTGAATTCAAGAAGGGAGACCTAGTCATGGTCAAGCGAAGAGAAGTCATGGCGGCCAACCCCAAAGGCAAACTGAATGAAAACTGGATAGGACCTTATGTGGTCCAGAAAGTCTATGAAGGCGGTGCTTATGTCATCGTCAACCACCGGGGGGAAATTCAATTCCCACCACTCAATGGGAAACACTTGAAACTATACCATGCGCCGCTTCCCCAGCTAGGCGATCAACTGAAACCAATACCCCACAATGAGGAGGATTCCGTCATGGAGCTTTTTACATAAAGCACCCGAAAACTCAACTCGGCACCCGTGGCCCTCCGAGGCCTCAACCGAGTAATATGGCTTAGACCTTCCGCCTAAGCCGGTTAAACCTGATTCCATTACGTTGATATGAACCCAATGTCGACGATACTATCATACCTTTGTGATCCGGTCCCACCGTGATCATCAAAAAAAAAAGAAAAGAAAAGAAAAAAGAAAAAAAAAGAAAAGAAAAAAAGAAAAAAAAGAAAGAGAAAAAAAAGAAGAAGAAAAAGAAAAAGAATAAGAAAGAAGTTGTTCCTTAGTGTTCCTTAGGCGGCACCCTCGCCGAAAGCTCCGATTTAGACCTTTCGTCTGGGTCGGAAGAAAACCAAAATCCTCGCGTTAATGCAATCCCAGTATTGACGAATCCACCTTACTCGGCACCCTCGCCGAAAGCTCCGGTTCAGACCTTTCGTCTGGGTCGGAAGAAAACTGAAATCCTTGCGTTGATGCAATCCCAGCATTGACGAATCCACTCTACTCGGCACCCTCGCCGAAAGCTCCTGTTTAGACCTTTCATCTGGGTCGGAAGAGAACTAAAATCCTTGTGTTAATGCAATCCCAACATTGATGAATTCACCTTACTCGGCATCCTCGCCAAAAGCTCCGATTTAGACCTTTCGTCTGGGTCGGAAGAAAATCGAAATCCTTGCGTTAATGCAATCTCAGCATTGACGAATCCACCTTATGCGGCACCCTCGCCAAAAGCTCCGATTTAGACCTTTCGTCTGGGTCGGAAGAAAACTAAAATCCTTGCGTTAATGCAATCCCAGCATTGACGAATCCACCTTATGCGGCACCCTTGCCGAAAGCTCCGATTTAGATCTTTCGTCTGGGTCGGAAGAAAACTAAAATCCTTGCGTTGATGCAATCCCAGCATTGACGAATCCACTTTATGCGGCACCCTCGCCGAAAGCTCCAATTTAGACCTTTCATCTGGGTTGGAAGAATATTGAAATCCTTGCGTTGATGTAATCCCCGCATTGACGAATCCACTCTATGCGGTACCCCCGCCGAAAGCTCCGATTTAGACCTTTCGTCTGGGTCGGAAGAAAACTGAAATCCTTACGTTGATGTAATCCCAGCATTGACGAATCCACTTTATGCGGCACCCTCGCCGAAAGCTCCGATTTAGACCTTTCGTCTGGGTCGGAAGAAGATTCAAATCCTTGCGTTGATGCAATCCCAGTGTCAACGAACCACCTTTGACGGCACCTAAGGCCTTTCTGGGGCCTCAGCCGTGCGATCCGATCTTGACTTTTCATCCAAGTCAGAGAAACTTGAACCCCTCCTTCTTGCTTCGGCACTCTGCCATGCCGACGACCAAACCTCCACTCAGATATGCCAGTCTGTGTGCATGTGCGGTGAAGCGATCACCTCATCCCTTCACTGAAGGAGTGAGCGCTTTCCCGTGAATTCGCACCGGACTAGCATCTCACTGGCTCGGAAGAACAGACGTCCTGTCGAAGAACTCTACACTCGCGATCCCCGCGCACTCATCCCTCGCTTGCGCCACCCGCGAGTGGGGGGCATTTTTGGACGTCAAAAAATGTCGATGATGATCATACGGCATGCACGTCTCGACACTCGAGAGCAAGCCAAATATGAAAATGCCAAATAAACCTCATGCCTCCCCCGATCAGGATGAGGACTCGCTTGGCGGTCCGCTAGCCGATGAGGGAGCCCCTCGGGCGGAAGATACGGCCACAACTCTATAGCCGGCCGTGCCAAGAGCCGAATCGAAGAAGAGTCGGGGACTCCGACACAGCCCGACATGCACCGAAAGTCACGCATAGTCTGGGGCCGGGCCCCAAAGGCTGTGAATGGAATATTGTAGAGGTCATACATAGCAACCGGAACCTTCTGGGAATGTCGACATTCACATAAAATGGCCGCGACTTCGAGAAGAATCCGTTTAGTGCTTAAAATGGCACGAGGGGGCTTTAAAACGGCGCGCCATAAAACGGCGCCCCCCCCCCCTTTAAAACGGCGCGCCCCTTTTTCTTTGTTTAGCTACACGGCGCGCTAGAAGGCCCCTTTGATGTTTAAAACGGCGCCCCTTTGAATGTGGCGCCGTTTAAACCCCTAAACCTATTCTCTGAAGCGCTTCTCAGGCGTGCAGTGAAGCCATCCCATCGTCAATGCGGTCCTCTGTTTCCTGGGAACTGCACGACGACGAACAAGCCTGAAGTGGTTAAAACTCCCACTTCGATCCGACGGGCAACCGAGCATACGCCGTGAATGGAAATTCTCGAGCACTGCACTGTCGAACGCTTGCTCCGTCAGCCGGCCGCCCATTCCCCTGCAAATGATGAAAGCAGCGTGGCTAGCGGTGTACATGCCAGCGAAGGAGGAGGCCATGCCTCTGCCCCTCTCTCGGTCACACTGTAGCCGCGGCAGAGGTGACGTCCACGACAGCGGCATTCGACACGGTGACCCCAGCAACGTCAGCAACGGCAACTGCGAACAGAACAAAAGCCACAGAAATGGGAAGCTTGCTTCCCTGCTCTCCCTATAAGTACAAGCCCTAGGCAAGAAGCAAAAGAGAGGAGGGACGCTCTACTGGCGGCGAAGCCCTGCTCCGAAGTGTGAAGAGAGATAAGAGGGTGAAAGAAAGAAGGAGAGGTGAGGGGAAGAGAGCTCGGTTCCCCCCCCCCTTGTCTTTGCATTTCCTTCTACCCCTTTGATTTCCTTTTTGGTGATCTTCATATGTAGACCTTTGTCTTCGTATTCCCTTTCAATGTAATCGGAGTTCGGTCTGTTGTGGAATGAAAGGAAAACTCCCCTTTGGGAGATTTTGATGCCCCAATCCCCCTCAATACTCAGCCCATAGTGGCTCTGATTTTCTCCCTACCACCGTGTTCTTGTGTCGACTTCGGCTCTCACGCGGTCTTCAGCCACGCGATCACGGCAACCCTCGGGTCGTCGGAGTTCCTTTGTAGGCTGGCCCTCAGGACCTCCGGCCTCGAACGGGGGGAGTCGATACGATCGCAACAACCCATGGATCACCGGTTTCCCTTGTAGGCTAGCCCTCGGGATCTCCGGCCCCAAATGGGGTGACTTTACTGGTGTCGTTGCTTATGCACACACCGGGATGTTTCGGAGCCGTCGGAGTTCTCTCCGCATGGCGCGCCCCATCTTTTCCCCCAGACCCTTCCGATCTAGGGGAGGTGCTGCCCGATTTTCTTCAGGGCCAAGAACAAGTGAACAAATAGAACACTCAAGAACGAACTGAGTTTTTAATCCAATACACAGTAAGCTCTGTGAATCAAACCCCCCCGAATAAAACACTTAAACCCCCGCAAGGGGCGCTGCCCCCCTTGACCCCCGCGACCTGACCGGGCAGGTCGAACCCCGCGACCTGACCGCGCAGGTCGATCCGCGTGCGAGGGCGCACGTGGTCGAGTTTTGGCTTTACACTTAACAACCCGCTCCCCCGGATTGTGTAATGATGCCCCGTGGTGTTGGACGTGGACCTCGGGATCCCCGACATGGTCATGATCCGTGCACCTCTTGGGCCGATAGTCCATCAGCTTGGCCCACTTCTTCCGGGATCCGATCCCACACCCACATGAAACGTGCCGTGCCTACGGTAGATATCTGAATGTCTTTGTTGTTACCTTCGATGCTTCGAATATGGACTCTCGACCGAACACTGGATGGTCCGTTAGTGACTGATATATATATATACCGGGATCTAATCCCGCACTTGCATTAAATTTGCCGCACTCGCAGCAAATATTTGTATGGTTTTGAACGTCATTTTGCACACCGATGCGGAGGGTTTAAATCATGTCAACCTAACTCGCATGCTTTAATGAAGAATGATCTTTAGGTCATTTGGCCCCTTTTCTTGGCGATTAATCAGAGGTCTTCCCCTCTCCGAGGGGATGTAATTAACGTCGTGGCCTTTATGGCGCGGCGGGTCTCCAGTCCCGACCCGATATCCACAATCGTCTGATTAGTCAGATGGAGCGCACCCCGGGCTTCGGACCACTCCAGTCTTGAAGCCCGAACACATTGTCACCTAGGTGACTGGCACGCCCTCGCACTAGATAAACAGATAAATCGATAAAAAGAACACCCTGATATTTCGACCAAGAATTTCAGTGCGTTCCACATGCCCCCGAGGGGGGAATTCTTCTTCTTCTGCCCCGACACGCTGGGGAATGTTTGCTTCTTGTGCCCCCAAAGTGGGGTGTATGCTTTTTCTTCAAACTCCCCTAAGGCGAGGTGTATTCTTTGTTGCTTCATGTACCCCCGAGTCGGGGTGGATTCTCTTCATGTGCCCCCATGGCGGGGTGTACTCTCTTTATGTGTCCCCAGGAGTGGGGTGTGGTTTGCTTCCTGTGCGCCCTAGTAGGGTGTATCGCTGCTTGCAATGTCCCCCGAGGCGGGGCATCCTTCTTCTTCAAATACCCCTAAGCCGCGGCGTATTCTTTATGGCTTCTATGCCCCCACAGCGGGGTGTGTTTCTTCTTTAAATACCCCTAAGATGGGGTGGACTCTTTTCTTCTTATACTCCCAAGGCAGGATGTAGCTTCTTCAAATGCCCCTGAGCCGAGACGAGTTCTTTATGGCTTCTATTCCCCCAGGCGGGATATATTTCTTCTTCAAATACCCCTAGGCCGGGGTGTACTCTTGCTGCTTCTCATGCTCCCGAGGTGGGATGTGACTTCTTCAAATGCCCTTAAGCCGGAGAGTATTCTTCATGACTTCTATGCCCCCCTGGCGGGGTATGTTTCTTCTTCAAACGCCTCTAAGCTAGGGTGTTTTCTTATATTTTTTGCGCCCCTCAGGGCGAGGTGCATTCCTCTCCATATGCCCCTAGCATGGGGTGTGCTTTTGTTTCTTATGTCTCCAGGCCGGGGTATGCTTCTTGGCCTCATATGCCGCCGAGGTGAGGTGTATGTTGCTTCATATGCCCCCGGGGTGGGGATGTATTCCGCTTCTAATGCCCCCCCATGGCGGGGTATGTTCTTGGCTTCTTATGCCCCCAAGGTGGGGTGTTTTTTTCTTCTTGTGCCCCCAGGCTGGGATGTATTCTGTTTCTAGTGCCCCCAGAGTGGAGTGTATTGCTGCTTCCGATGCCCCCAAGGCGGGGTGTAATTCTTTCTTCTTATGCCCCCGAGGCGGGGTGAACTCTTCTTCTTTGCTTATGTGCTCCCATATCGGGGTGTATTCCTTTATTCATATGCTCCCCTAAGCCGGGGAATGTTGTTTGTTCTGCTTTAGATGCCCCCGGGGGGGATATATGTTGCTTCATGGACTCCGAGCCTATGGTGTATTCCTTCTTCGAATGCCCCTAAGTCAGGGTGTATTCTTCTCTTCTTATGCTCCCAAGGTGGGATGTAGCTTCTTCAAATGCCCCTAAGCCAGGGTGTATTCTTTATGACTTTTATGCCCCCAGGCGGGGTATGTTTCTTTTTCAATTGTCCCTAGGATAGGGTGTACTCTTCTCTTTCTTATGCTCCCGAAGCGGGATGTAGCTTCTTCAAATGCCCCTAAGCCGGGGCGTGTTCTTTATAGCTTCTAGGCCCTCGAGGCGAGGTATACTTCTTCTTCAAATACCCCCAAGATGGGGGTGTGATTCTCCCGCTTCCTCTGCCCCAGAGTGGGGTATACTTCTCTTTGTATTCCCCTAAGCCAGGGTGTATTCTTTTCGCTTCATATGCCCCCAGGGTGGGATGTGCCTTCTGCTTCTCATGACCTCGGGATGGAGTGTATTCTCTTCATGTGCCCCCGGCACGAGGGTGTATCTTTGCTTTTTATGCCCCCGAGGGGGATTCTTCTTCTTTTGCCCCGACACGCAGAGGAATGTTTGCTTCTTGTGCCCCGAAAGTGGGGTGTGTTCTTGATGGCTCCTGTGCCCCCGTTGGTGGGGTGTATGCTTCTTCTTCAAATTCCCCTAAGGCGGGGTGTATTCTTTGTCGCTTCATGTACCCCCGAGTCGGGGTGAATTCTTTTCTTCTTACGCCCCCATGGCGGGGTATGTCTTTTGCTTCATGTGCCCCCATATCGGGGTGTATTTCTCTTCTTCAAATGCCCCTAAGCTGGGGTGCAACTCTATTTCTTCTTATGTCCCCAGGTCAGGGCGGATTCTTCTTCAAATGCCCCGAAGCCGGGGTGTAGCCTTTGCTTTGTGCCCCTCAGTCGGGGCGGATTCTCTTCATGTGCCCCTGGGAATGGGGTGTATCTCTTTTTTTTTGCCTCTTACGCCCTCGTAGCAGGGTATATATCTTCTTCTTATCCCCCATGGCGGGGTATATGCATGCTCTCTTCGGGAGTGGTGGCCGTGCTCGGCCTCATTGCTATAAAGCATTCCCCACAGCGGGCAGCCATTCACCAAGCTACAATTGTGGCTCGCTGGGTCTTTTAACAGCCACTCGAGGGGCCGTCTTATGCCGGATGGAGGCAGTAGGAAGGAGGAACGAGCGGGGTCATTGCACCGCAGACTCGGAGCCTCCTAGAGTCGGGCGGGATGCCGGGTTTCTTCTTGCTCTTTTAGTCAGCAATGCTGGCCAACTTTTCTTCCTTTCTTCTCTCTTTTTTTTCTCTTTTTTTTCTTTTTTTTTCCTCTTCTCTTCTTCTTATATGATTGACCAGGGTGGAGGTGTAGGAGAGCGCTCACCCCCTCAGGGAGGGGATGAGTGGTTCGCTCCACCGCATCAACCCCCCAGTGGTAATCTTCGTTCAGCACGGGTCTCGACGGACGTGGACGTACAACCCTCTCTTGCCAATTCTTTCTCTTTTTTTTGCTTCTTTCTTTTCTCTTTTTCTTCTTTTCTTCCTTCCTTCTCTTCTTCTCTTCTTCTCTTCTTCTTTTCCTTCTTTTCTTCTTTTCTTCTTTTCTTCTCTTTCTGTTTACGGAAAAGGGAGGTTTGATTTCCCCTCCCTTCTCTTCTCCCCTTTTTTTATAACAGCCCCCGTGATTCTTGGAAGCTGCATATGCTTCGAAGCAGCGTCCTCGAGGCCAAGAAGGCAGCTGCACCGAGTTTGGCTTTTCTCCCTATAGGACTGGCGAAGATAGCACCTGCCATTCATCAAAGCAGGCAAACATCGTTAATTAGGAGGCCATGTGATCCTAAATCTCGGCGAAGAGATGAAGGGTGGTTTAGGTCCCACCGGGCGTGCCAGACTTGTGGACGCACTTTTCGATCGTTTATTATGCTCGTCTCTTCGGGAATGGTTGATTCGTCTATTAAGTACGTGGGCGTGCCAGTCACAAAGTGACAATTTATTCGGACTCTGAAGAGCCCACGGTGCGCTCGATCTGACTCGGTCAGACGATTGTGTGGTTCGTGTCGGGACCAAAACCCGCCGCGTCATAAAGGTCACGGCGTCATTTACATCCCCCATACGAGGGAACACCCTTGATTAATCGCCGGGATTCAGGGCCTCATGGCCAAGAAATCAATTGCATGAAAGGTCTATTACGAGGTATTGAAATCCTCGCGCGAGGGCGAGAAGAAGACCCTTCGCGGTCATGTCAGTCGTGTACTGATGATTTAATATTCGGATGAATGTCCGGCTCGAGAAGATTGCGGTTGTCACGGGAAAATTGGAACGCATGTATGCCGAGGTAAGGCAAATCTATTGTTCGGAAGAGCGGAGAACGTTCGGCTAAACCTTGGTCAGAGCGGTCAGAAACCAGTAAATCTGTTGGCCCGGTGCAAGAGCAAGCTGCGACCATACTGCGGTGGGCCCCCCGTGGTCGAAACAAGACTTGCATGAGCGTCATTAATATTTCCGGTGCCAAGGGGGCAACGAGGGAATATCCCTTGAATCGGCTGAAAAGCCCTGTGTCTAGGGAAGCGGATGTTCGAAATGTGTCGGTCATTCGGGAGACCGTTTAATATTCGGACGGGAGTCCGACTTGAGAATATTGTAATCGTCGCGAGAGGACCTGGGACATATGCAGCCGGGATACGGTAAGTTTATGATTCTGAGACACCGAAAACATTCGGTCAAATCTCGGTTAGTGTAGCAGGAAACCGATAAATCTATTGGCCTGGTGCGAGATCGAGTCAAGACCATACCGGGGGCGCCTCCCGTGGTCCGAACGAGGCTTACGCGGGCATCATTAATATTTCCGGCGTCGGAGGGCAACGGGGGAGAGTCCCAGGACTAGACTCCAAAACCGAAAATGTGTTCGAAGGGAGCGGGCTGTAGACCAAGGATATGAGCCGAACGGCGACCACAATTGGGACGGACCCGAGGTCTAAGTGTGGCCCACGGAGGTCTTATTGATATTCCCATGGAAGGGGTCCAGGGGTGGCGAGGACCGTCTCGTTCTATTCCGATTTCGTCGGTCACTCACGGACCTTTTCATGTTTGGGCAAGGGCCCATGTTGAAAGTACGACGTGGATGGAAACGACCCTGTATAAATGTATGCCGAGTTTACGGTAATTTCAATGAAAGAACGGGAACGAATCCTATTAGAATGAATCCGATTTAACGGGCTATCGGCCCGGAGCAATGCCAGCTCACGACCATGTCGTGGAGGGAGCCGTCGGCCATATTGGTTGCTCACAGGTCTTTTCATGTTCAGACATAGGTCCGTAATAGAGACGTGACGAAAATCGAGGTGAACCCGTTCAAATGTCTGCCGAGCGTGCGGCAATTTTAGTAGTGGCTCGGAAGGGATTCAGCCTAAGAAACGAGTCCGGCTTAATCGGAATGTCAGCCCGAGGCGAGGTCAGGCCATGGCCATTTCGGGATAATTCCCAAGACTCAGGCCCAACCTGGAAGGGCGACATTGTTGTTCCTTCAGCACCGGGTCACGAGAGAGACGGGGCTGCAAAGTGGAATTTACCATTTTTTATCTGGGTTTTAAATTATATATATATATATATATTTATTTATTTATTTATTGCTTATTTCCCTCTCATGTATTTATTCTAGATGATTTATCCGTTTTGTTTATTATTATTACTATTATATTTTCTCTCCTTTTTTGTTTATTATTATTTTACATTTTTTGTTTATTTCATATATATATTCAGATTTATTTATTCATCATAGTTTTTATTGATTTTATTATTACTATTATTATTATTATTATTATTATTATTATTATACATATTCTTCTGGAGAGAGAGAGGGCCGCTGGAGGGCCAAACGGGGGATGAAGCAGCGTGCCGCTGAAGGTGGAAGGGTGGACCGCTGAGGGGGCTGAGGTAGTGCGCCGCTGAAGGTTCGCGGGAGGTATACCGAGGAAGGGCTTGGCCAAGGGTGCCGACGAAGGGGCAGGTGTGGTGGCTATGGGAGGCGTACCGATGAAGGAGCTTAAGGTGTGCCGGCAAAGGGCCTGGCAGAGCGTGCCGACGAAGGGTTGAACAGGGGAGAGCGTGCCGGCGAAGGGGTCACGGGAGCGTGCTGTCAAAGGAGCTTGAGGGCGTACCGCCGAAGGGTTGGAGCAGGCGTGCCGCTGAGCGCAGGGGAAGCGTGTCGGTGAAAGGCCAAATGAGGCGTGCCGGGGGAAGCTGGGCTGGGGCGTGCCGGCGAAGGGCGCTGCAGGGTGTACCGGCGAAGGGCGTGTGTCTGCACATTGGCCGGTTGCTGCGACATAAAGTCCGTACATTCATCAGCCCAAAAACTATACGCTGTCTATTCAACCAGCACACAAAGTCTATACGTTCTTCTGTTCAAAGTCTGTACATCGGCTGCATTCATCAACTCAAAGTCTATACATTGGCTACATTCATAAGCTCAAAGTCTATGCGTTGGCCAGTTTAAAGTCTGTACATTGGCCAGCTCAAAGTCGGTACATTGGCTGGGTTCATCAGCTCAAAGTCTACACATTGGCCAGCCCAAAGTCTGTACATTGGCCAGCCCAAAGTCTGTGCGTTGGCCAGCTCAAAGTCTATACATCGCAGTTCAAAGTCTATACATTGCAGCTCAAAGTCCGTACAATGGCCAGCCCAAAGTCTGTACGTTGGCCAGCTCAAAGTCAATACATTACAGTTCAAAGTTTATACATTGGAGCTCAAAGTCCATACATTGGCCAGCCCAAAGTCTGTACGTTGTCCAGCTTAAAGTTTATACATTGCAGTTCAAAGTCTATACATTGAAGCTCAAAGTCCATACATTGGTCAGCCCAAAGTCTATACGTTGGCCAGCTCAAAGTCTATACATTGTAGTTCAAAGTCTATACATTGGAGCTCAAAGTCCATACACTGGCCAGTCCAAAGTCTGTACGTTGGCCAGCTCCAAGTCTGTACATTGCAGTTCAAAGTCTGTACATTGCATCTTAAAGTCCACACATTGGCCAGCCCAAAGTCTGTACATTGTCTATTGGAGTCTATACATTGGCCAGCTCAAAGTCTATACATTGTCCATTAAAGTCTATACATTGGCCGGCTCAAAGTATGTACATTGTCCAGCTCAAAGTCTATACATTGCTCCTTGGCTGCAGTTTAAAGTCTATACATTGGCCAGCCCAAAGTCTATACGTTGGCCAACTCAAAGTCTATACATTATTCAGCTTAAAGTCTATACATTGTTCAGCTTAAAGTCTATACATTGTCGCTTGGCTGCAGTTCAAAGTCTGTACATTGGCCAGCCCAAAGTCTGTACATTGGCCAACTCAAAGTCTATACATTGTTCAGCTTAAAGTCTATACATTGTTCAGCTTAAAGTCTATACATTGTGTTGAGGGTGAGAAGAGTGTGCCGCTGAAGGGCCGAGAAGGTGTGTCGTTGAATGGTTGATAGGGTGTGCCGCTGGAGGGCTGATAGGGTGTGCCGCTGGAGGGCTGATAGGGTGTACCGGCGAGGGGAAGAATGAGACGGTGGCGGAGTGTGCCGGTGAGGAGCCAAGAAGGTGTGCCGTTGAAGGGTTGATAGGGTGTGCCACTAGAGGGCTGATAGGGTGTGCCGCTGGAGGGCTGATAGGGTGTACTGGCGAAGGCTGGAACGGACGTGCCGATGAAGGTCCACTCCTCTTTTACTTGTTTTTAAGGCTTTTCTTTTCTTCTTCTCTTTGATTTTTGCGTAGTTTTATACAAATCTTTTCTCCTTCTTCTTGCAATCTGTTGTTACTCTATTTATTTGTTGTTTTTGTTGTTTTTTGATGTGTATTTATTATCCCATTTGTTTGTTGCATCATTTGCCTTTTAACATCTTATTATTTTCTAACAAAAATTCGACAGCATCTCCCCTTGACCTGAGCATAAGGGAGATACAGGGAACGCGCTCACATGGAGTGGCGGAACCCGACAACTGGAGGTGCGTGCCAATGGCGACAACACCTTTTATGAAACTTCGGGAAGCCCGGAGGAAACGCTGAATGGGAGACGTCTCTGAGGCTGGATAGGGTCTACTGGGGGTTTAGTCAGGGTTAAGCGGCAGGTGTGCCGCTGAGGGGAGGCTAGGGGTGTGCCGCTGAAACCCCAAATGGGTGTGCCGTTGAGGGAGGGTGCAAGTGCACCGGGGCTACTAGGTCGATCAAACCCATAGAAAACCTTGGTAGAAGGGGGAAATGGCCCGAGGGGGCTAGCACGGGTGAAGGGATTGGGCCTTGCAAGGAGAGATTCGTGGCCCCAGACCACTCAAGCTGGTGTGGCGTCCGGGAGAAACCATCGACATGAAGACTCAAAGCAAACGCCAGAGAAGGGAAAAGAAATGGACAGTCAAGAACACGGTGGCACATACCAACGGAAGCAATAGAGAGCCCAAGGAGGGCGACTTTCATTCATAAAAGAAAGGGAATGACCATGGCCGGTCAAATACATTGCAAAGCATGCTCGACCTAAGACTGCGAGCAAGAGAGAAACAAAAGAACAAAAGAAAAGGGGGACAACAACAAAAAAAAAGGGAAAAGAAATGAAAATACAAGGTGGGAAGGGGAACGGAGCGTGGGCTCCTCCCCTCCCAGACTTCACTCCTCTCTTCTTCTCTTCTCTCTTTTCCTTCTCTTCTTCCTTGCGTGGACGGCGATGGACGGAGCAGCGGGAGGGCAGGCGCCTCCCTCCTCTTCTTCTCTTCTTCTTCCCCTTCTTCTCTTTTCTCTGCGTGTCTGTGTGTGTGTGTCCGTCCCCCTCTGTGTGTGTATCCTTCCGTCTCTCTACCCCCCCTTTTTTGTCGAAGCGAGGGGTTCTTATACCCCTGGTCAGGCCGACGAATGCCGAGGACGAGAGTAGGTGGGGCGAGGACAGCCCTGCAAGGTGCAGGCATGGGCCTGCCATGCTTTCGCTGCGCGCCAAGGGCTACGAGCGTTGACCGGCGTGGATGGGTTGAACGCTGTGCCACTAGGGGCTGAGGAAGGCGTACCGCTGGGGAGCCTCGCAGGTGTGCCATTGAAGGCCTTCACAAGTGTGCTGCTGGAAGACCCAAGAAGTGTGCCGCTGAAGGCTTGAAATAGTGTGCCATTGAAGGCTTGAAATAGTGTGCCGTTGAAGGCTTAAAATAGTGTGCCATTGAAGGTCCGAAATAGTGTGCCGTTGAAGGCTTAAAATAGTGTGCCGTTGAAGGCCCGAATAGCGTGCCATTGAAGGCTTAAAATAGTGTGCCGTTGAAGGCTTAAAATAGTGTGCCGTTGAAGGCACATGGGGCGTGCCGTTGAAGGCTTACAGGGCGTTCCCCTGAAGGCCATTGGGGCGTGCCGTTGAAGGCTTGCCGGGCGTGCCGCTGAAGGCCATTGGGGGGTGCCGTTGAAGGCCTGCAGGGCGTGCCGCTGAAGTCCATTGGGGCGTGCCGTTGAAGGCCTGCAGGGCGTGCCGCTGAAGGGCCTTGGGCGTGTGCCGCTGAAGGCGAAGGGCGTGCCGCTGAGAGGGGCCAGTGGCGTGCCGCTGAAGGGCCTTGGGCGTGCCGTTGAATGGCTAAATGGGCAGTTTTGAGCCCGTTGTGAGCACGAGTTGTGGCCCGTTTGATTTTCTTCGAGGCCCATGGATTGTGGGGCTCTTGGTAGTTGATTTCTCTTCACTGTCGTGACTCCGAAGACGGCTTCACGGTAGTGTGCATATTTTGGGAGTCTGGGTGACTAGTCTCTCCGGGGTTTCTTCATTCGGTGCTGTTGTTGATGCTGGGCCGAGCAGGATATCTGTGCGTGTAATTTTTGGTGTTCACAGGCGTTTGCATCCATTCCCCACATGCATCATCCCCATTTGTATGGCTACCTCACACCAATCACATCCTTCTTCTTCACCTTTCCCAATGGATCCCAAACCCCATGGAATCCCTACTGCCAACAAGGTTGACCACATAAACTCTCTCATGGAGGCCTTGCCCAACATTTTCAGACGGCTTGATGATATCACTACCCGACTCGATCAACTTAGGGGAAATGGGCCCGCACCAAGGGTAAATGAGGGTTACCCCCGGGAAAATATAGATGACCACCTCTTGGAGCTCTTGAAGATCAAAACCCCCGCCTTTAATGGATCCTACAACCCAAGCCTTTATCTAGATTGGGAGGTTTCTATGGACCAATACCTTAGTTGGTACCCCTTGACTGAAGAGAGGAAAGTGAGGCTAGCCAAAATACACCTCTCCAAGCAAGCCAGAAGTCATTGGTTAATTGTTGAGGGTTTAAGGAGGATCCGCGGGCAAGCCCCGGTTGACACTTGGGAGAATATGAAGGCCGAGCTTAGGAAGACCCACACACCCCGACACTCCCCTTCCTACCTAGATAGTCTCGGGGGGCACTACAACTCTTCCATTCCCACCCGGCCTACCCAAAGGCACCCCAATGGCCCAAACCCCACCGCTCCCTACCTATCCTACCCCGGCCATCCCCCCTACACTCCACCACCTAACCCTCTCCACTCAAGCCCACTTGGTCCCCACCTCCGCCCCTCCATCTACCCCCATGAAGGACACATCCCTTCAACCCAAACTCCCTCACCCAACCCACCTCCCGATTCCAACCCCAATCCGACCCCAACCTAGGCCTCCACTACTCCCACTCCCTACCCAAACCCGACCCCTCCTCAACCCACCACCTTGGGTGCAACATACCTCGGCTATCACCACCATACCACCAAAAGACCTTCCCATCCCTTTTGTAGAGGAAATTATGAACCATACACCCGATCACATAGGGATGAACACCCCGGACCCCATCCCCACCTTGGAGGAAACCCATGCCCAAGTCGGGGAAGAAACCTTGCATTTCGATCTTCATTCTACACCATCCCCTCTAGTTGGGACCGAGCTCATATTATGTGGACCCCTGGTTAGATGGCTAAAGGAGAGTCCGAATCATGCTATCACGGCCCATGCCTACCCTCCCATAGAGAAACACCTCCATATAGTGCCCCTCATCTCCCATCACACCACCATCCAATCCTACTACCATGTAGAAACTGTAGATGATCTTATCAAAGGGTTAGGATGGCAACTTGAGTTGACTGCCATCTTGTCCCTAGGGACCGACCGACCTACAAGCCTTGGTCTCATGCACCTAAGTATCGGGTCCATCACCTCGGTTTGTACTATAGGTTGCTACACTAGTGACCTCCTTTTATTCCTCCCTACACCCGAGGAGCCCGATCCTATTCATAATTTGGAGCTTGTGGTCTTGGGTAGGAAGCCAAGCCAATTCATTGAGGTCAACGGTCCGTCTACTTTTATGGTAGGAGAAGACCCATTACACATTGGAGAATGACTCACATGGGTAATCCTAGAAGAGGAACTAACAAATCCGTGGCCCGCCATCCACGATCCCTTTGCCCCCTCCCTATGGGAACTTGGGCACCCAAGTGACCCATCCACGTTATTTACCACCCACTACCTCCCACCCCCTATCACAATGCTTGCCCAAGCCCACCTCCTCCAAGGCCCGGATCTCATAAGGGAAGCCATGACCATGGACAACATGCACCTAGGGAACGAGGAAGCACACGCCTGTAGATATATATTTTTCCTATCCTCTCTCTAAGAATCAGAGCGCATCAAGTGCGTGGACCAATGCGTAATGGGCAAATAACAAAAATGAGAGGAAAGTGCAGAACAAAAGAAAGGACCGTGATTGCCACCAAGGCGCCGCACGTGACCGACACGCCGTACCTTGGAAAGGAGGGAGCTGTAGCGCTGGAGAGATGAACGGTTCTTTAGGAACTGCTTGACTTGACGTGGTCTTACGACAGACCGTCCTTGTACGCTGCAAAGGAGGCGGGAGGAGCTGCTGCCATGGGATGGACGGTGGAAGGTAGACCGCACTCCAAGGAAGAACGGTCGTCAATGAACCGCACCACACATTGAACGGCCAAGGTGAAGTCGCTCAATCCCTTCACACAGCAAGCTGACAAGGGTTCGACCTCCACCCTGTCCGGCCGGCCGGAGGGGATGGGCCTCGTGCTGATGAAGTGTTGACCTGTAAAACAGTGTAAAGACACAAGAGAAACACCCAAATTAGAACTAAAAGATGTAGTACATGTTCACATAAGGAGGATTAAGCATAAATTAATGAAAAGGGGAATACCTGGGGGATTTTAAACCCCTAGGGTGACAAAAGCATGGGTGGATGTGTGCATGGAAACGAAAACGAGGGAAGACGTGGGGGAAAAGCAATGCATGCAACAGACGACGAAGAAATCAAAAGACGACACTATGACTCAACACGCGGACTACTCCCTGAACCGGAGGCTCGTAAGGACGTAGAGAGCCTCCCTCCTTGGTGCTATGCCGCTCAGGAATGCGGCAGGGCTTCGCCGTCGACCAAAAATCTCCCCCCCTTTCGACGTCCGGCCACTAGGGTCTATTTATAGAGCCTAGAAAGCCAGCCTCGAAATTAGGGTTTTTAGGTATTTTCAGGTCGAGATTATAAAAGATAAATCATAGATATTATCACAATCTCTTATCCAGTCGAAACGGCATCAAAAATGGTTAATTATCCACGGAGAAATCATCAAAACAAACTGGGGATAAAGCCATGAATAAAAGAGATAAAAGTCTGTTAAAAAGCCTCATCCGACGGGATGAGCGGTCTTACGATAGACCGCGCAACATTTGGGCGGTCTGGTTCAGACCGTCCAAGCTGTCGATGGAAATTCGGATAATCAGAAAATCAACCCAATTATCTCTCCAACTGGCCGAAACGCCCGCCGTTGGACCCTCAAAGGTGAACGGTTCTAGTGAGACCGTTCTAGTTAGAGCGGCCAATAGCCAACCATTTCACCCTATCGGTGATAATTCGGATAATTGGATAATTATCTGAGAAAATGGGCATGCGTAGGACTCTGAGGTATAGGCGGTTGTAATAAGCCCGTCCATTGGTTTGAACGGTCCTAATAGGGCCGCACCACAGCCTGTCGGTGAATATTCAGAAAAGACCTCAGAAATTAACAAAATGTATGAACGGTCCATATTCAATCGCTCATCTTCTGAACGGCTGAGGTTGGGCCGTTTATGCTATGAAACGTTCAATCGACCAAAGCCAAGGCCCATTAAGCCCTGAATCGCCACGGACTTCACCAAGGAGGGAGACGACCCATAAAATGAGCCCAAGACGTGCCACAAAAAATGGCCCAATGAATGATGGACAACTCGAGGCATCAACTAATGGGAGTAAGAGAAACGACTCAAATTATCGGTATAAAACGGGTGTCAACAGATGCCCCTCCTTAACGTCCTCTTTGTCGGGGAGTAAGCGGAGGTGAAGCGGAAGTGACATGGAACATGGAGGTGGAGTGGAAATGCAGCGGAGTGGACTGAAAAAGTGGGCGTTAAGGTAAAACGACACCCGTTTTTACCAACAAGTGATGAGAATCTTCTGGAAAACCTTGAACCGAACGCCGGGAATAGTTAACTGAAAGTGACGCCAAATCTGGAGGAACTAAACTAAATGAAACAAATCGACAAGACCGACCTCATGGGGGACACAATCCCGCGGTCCAATGAGGGGGCCACAAAAGAAAAAGGCTAAAGCTCCAGACGGCGACCTTTCAATCAACCGGACCAAACGAATTGACCAAAGAAAACCTTCGAATTCAGAGTGGAATTAGTTCCTCTTACTCGAGCGTCCGAACACATAGCTGACCATTACTGACGGGACATTTCTTAAGCAAACCATGGGGCATGAAAGTTCAAAAGGATGCATATGATGCATGCTGGGCTAAATGAAAAGGAAATCATTAAAACAAATGCAAAGAAAGATTAAAATATAAAATACTTGAGAGTAATAATGCTAAGCTGGGAACATCAGAGTCAAGATACCGTCCGCAACCACGGCGTGCAGATAGAACCGTCCTCCTCGTGACATCCCAACTTAACGGCCTATCCGAAGGTTAGATACATGAGCCTGGATCATCATCATTTTTGTTAAAGGGGAACATCAGATCCTGGGACACGTAGATAACCTGCCGGCTCTTGAAATAATATAATAACATAGATACCATATAATAATGCAACACTGAGTAGGGATAGAAAGCCATACCTGACTTACCTGTGCAGGCGAAATGGCATTTTTTGATTTTCATTTTCTGATTTCTTTTGATTTTTTCATGTATAAGACAAATATGATAAACATAACTATCAACCGAACGACAAACAACATGACATAACATAACGGCCAAATGAAATGGGAGACAATGCAACATAACATAACAAAGGCACACGAGAACATATGCAATGGAATGAACAAATAACATGCATGCATGAACACGGTGTGACAAGATAACAACGTGGTGGGACAACACACGGTTGGGACAAGAACATGACGGATGACCACACGGTTGGGACAAGAACATGGGACATAAAGGGGTGACTAACAACATGTGCAAGGCAACTAACAACACTCGGTGAAGGACAAAACAACATGTGTGGGATAACACGGTGGGACATAAACACGTGACAAGGACATGGCGGGATAAAAGTCATAAACATATACGCCCTTCAATCAAAACCCAAGATCAGAATGAAGCAGAACCGCCAGGTTCATAATCGTGAGGCAAAGCCCTCTCATAAAGATATGATCATTACAAATAAAAACTGAGAAGGACATGAGCTTCAGAACAGATCGAGAGAGTGGATCGAAGAAGGAAAGAATAGATCAAAGATGTGGACAGGAGGCAGAGCACAAAGATATAGCAAGGAACGCCTGAGTACTTGCAACCTGCACACTTAGCAAACAGATTACGTATCTGTCCTTAAAATAAATGTAAATATATGAAAAAGACACATTTTTTGGATTTTTTGTAATTTTTTTTTGATTTTTTTAGATTTTCAACAGTATTTCATTTTTTTTGGATTTTTTGAAATATTTGATTTTTTTCAGGTTTTTGAAATATTTGATTTTTTTTGAAATTTTGAAGTATTTGATTTTTGGATTTTTGAGAATATTTGATTTTTTAGATTTTTTTTGAAGTATTTGACTTTTTTTTAGACTTTTGGTAATATTTAATTTTTTTTTAGATGTTGACATAGCAATCCGCAGCACCTAAAGACAGGCTCAAACTACTAGCCAGGGATCGACATTCCTACCCCTTTCACTAAAGGCTTCCCTTAAGCATGGTGTGCATGTGAGGGTGGCTTACCACAACCAACTGTTTCTAAAGAACGGTGCCCCTACTAAGGCCATACCCGGGATACAACCCAGCCTAAGAGGGAGAAGCAGAAGATAGATTGGAGACAAACTTTGTGCAGGATGGGAGATATCAAGGCTCGAACTTCTTCCAGGGCACTACCCCTCAAAGAGATAGCCTGTTGCGCCGGGACTTTGTGTCTTTGATTTTTAGACCCATATTTATCAGGCACGCATGCGATCGGGCTCATGACGTCCCGCGGGGAACTATACTGCCACTCTTGCCATGCCTTTGATTCATAATTTTGCATTGATTCATTTTTAATTTTGAGAGCCCTTATTGGCCAGATATAGCATGAAAGCTCACTTTTAAGGGTCAAGACTGCCCCTATTTGAGACCTCTCTCGTATTAGGGAGCGCCTAGGTTAGTCATCTCATCCATCAATCTCTTACCCCTGCACTTGGCCGAGTAGAGAAGAGAAAAGGCCTTCATGCATACCCAAAGTATGGCCAAAGCAGCAACGGTGTGCCTAAGAGGAATCGGCTATGGCTTGCCGTGAAGTGTGTGAAAAACCCATGCCTAAAGGTCACCCTCAACAATTGGGGAAAGAAACTAGACTCCCAGCGCGGAGCTATCACCAGCCTAAGGATGCTGCAGAAGATAACCTTTTTTATTTGACACAAAGACTCTTAAAGCCACTCAATCAGGTTAAAGAATTTACATTATAACCATGTGCAAAAATAATAGAAATAATGGAAATGAAAGCATGTTTCTTTGCACAAAATAAAGATACCTTTGCAAATCCATGGCGTAGAAACCGACATCCTTAAGCGATCTCGATTATCAAGCTGTAAGGAGCGCAAGTAGCTTTGTATCCCTTGCTTGCCAGGATAAAGGATGAAAGGAGAGCAAAGGATTGGATTCCTCGACACAGAGGAGTGGCAGACATCATACTGGATGAAGAAGGGATAAAAAGGAAGAGAGATGAGGGCTAGAACTCCCTCGTTAAGGCATTGAGGCCCTGATAACAAGGAACCCGATACAGAATAAACAGGGATTAACTGAGATCAAGGTGGGCTAAAGCCTCGAAATTAGCAAGAAAAAGGGTAATGACCCCGAAAGGGTGGAGAGGAGTAAGTAGAAAGAGGACAATAAGAATCATCCGACATGGTCAGAGAAGGAGAGTAGCGATCACCCGCCAGAGGCGGGGAAGAAGAAGCATAAACACCTGACCAGGTCGGGGAAGAGAAATGAAAACCACCCGACAAAGTCAGGGAAGGATTAGAAAAACCACCCGACAAGGTCGGGGAACGAGCGCAAGGAATCCCTAATAGGGTCGGGGGAAAAGGATGAGAAGCAGAATCCAGATGTATCCGGGGAGAAAAACTAGAAGATGCCCCTTGATCAGGGGAAGAGGAGGACATAGGTCGAGACCTAGAATGGTGAGGACAGAAAAAGATGGTATAAATATAGTCAGGTGGTGGAAGGTACACCACCCAAGGATAAGAATTGAGCAAAAGAAAAGATGAATGGACGGAGGAAGGAGAGGAGGAAGTGGACCCTCGAATGCACAACTGACGGCCTTTATACTTATGTCGCAACCTCTTCTTGGTAGAAATCTTCTTGAAACAACTCCGCCTGGTGTGGACTCGGGCCTTCGGGCTTCTTGTCTTACAATACTTTCTTAAATAACGGGCCCACCTGGCAGACGGCCTAGCCCGGTTATGAATATGCAGCTTCATCGGGACAGTTGCCCCTAGCTGTGCGGTGCCAACCATAGAAAGGCATTCCAGAATAATCAACTCCTTGGGATGAACATCAAGAAGCCATGGAGTTTTTTCGTTCGGCACTAGAACATGGAGCTTTGGCATCTTCACTCGGCAGCTGGGCATGAAGCATAACTCCCTTGTTAGTAGCGCAGGACAAAACTGAGGGAGAGTAATGCACGGCGTTGACGTGGCCGATTCACCAATAAACCGAGGAAGATTGCATAAGATGTGCAGAACGTCCTTGGAAGGTGTGGAAGACACGGCCAATTACCCCTTGAGTGCTGAACTCATTAAACCTTTGGCGGCCGTGTGGGTTAGCACCATCCTGGCGGAAAACTCTTCTGAGCCAGTGAACTGAATAGCAATCAAGCGAGGGGTGATAATAACATCAATCATGAATTCTCCAGTGAGCAAAGAGATTGCCACTGGCCTCGCTTTAGAAGGAACTGGCACCAGTGCTAAGGAACTCTTCTCAGCAACCGTCTTCATAGCAAATGCAGGCTCACTGTTCCTATAACAACCAGAAACCAGGACTCAGACCGGCATGCGGCAAATGCGATCTTGAAGCTTGTAATGCATAGTCAAAACATGGCTCGACACTTTTCCTTCCTGGGGACTAGACCCGAGGGGCACCAAAGGTAGCGGGTACCTGCTCCGCGAAGTGGGAAGTGGTAGAGGGAGGTTAGAAGGAAGAGGTTTGAAGGGCGCGGGTGGCGATGGTGTAAGTTGTGGGGGAATAATGACGATGATGGGCATGGGTGGAGGTAAAGGCAAAAGTGGAGGTGTGGATTTGGGCTCGTGCTCATAGGATGATGGCGAAAGGGGGAGTGAAGGAAGTGGTGGCGGCGGTGGCAAAGGTGATGAGGGTGGCAAAAGGAGTGATGTGGTTGATGAAGACGGTGAAGGTGAAGGGGATGGAGGTGAAGGTAGGGGTGGGGAAGAAGGAGAAGAGGAAGGTAGTGGCATAGTGGGGGAAGAGGCAGGTGGTTGCGCTCGTCGATGTATCTTCACGACTCGTCGAGAGGCGTTGGGGATAGGTGTGGTGGTGGAAACGGAGGGTGAAAGAGAGGTTGCCCGAGCAGAGGCTGGGGTAGGTAAAGGTTGTGGAGGAGATGGGATGGAGGAAGAAGTAGGTAACGGAGCAGGTATCTTATTAACTGAAGAAACACCAGGGTGCCCCTGGTCTTGAAGTGGAGACGGTTGCCTAGGCGGCACGGCTTGCTGCTGCTGCTGCTTGCCGCTGAGTACTGAAATAACTTGGCACATGATAGCCCAATCAATCATCTTCTTATCTTCCAGACTATAAACAATTTCCCAGAACTCGGGGCAATTCTCAATCAAATGCCCCTGTTGACGATGGAATTCACAGAAATGGAGCAAATTCCCGACCGTAGGTCAGCAAGGCATAACCGGAGGGAGCTGTAATGCATGGGTGGCCATCAAAGCCCTGAAGATGTTTGTAAAAGATGCCGACAACGGGGAGTGAGAAGTCCGCTTAGGGCAAGGTGGATGCCTAGAGGTGTGAAAAGGTAATGGAGATGGTAGCGGGGGTTGCGTAGGCAAGGGGGACTGCGTAGGCAAAGGCGGAGGGTTATAATGATGTGGAGGCATGGAGGGAGTGGGAATGTAATGAACGGCATCTACCCGTTCTGGGTGTAGTGTTTCCTTGACTGGAGGTGGAGGGGTGTGGTGAGATGAAATAGCAGAGGGCTGGCTCATGGAGGGATGTAAGGTGTAACACATGGAGGTATAGGGGTGTGTGTGGGCGGAAGGCCGTCCTGTGGAGGGATATGCAGTGACTCACGGTGGAGGACGGAGGGAAGGTGTATGTAGAAGGTGACGGTGGAGGAGGCTGATGGTCAAAGGAAACTAGGAGTTGTTGGTTAACAAAGCGGGCTCTATTGTAAAGTTGTTGCCAGGATGTAATATCATTCAGGGCTAAAATGCACCTGAGCTCGGGCGTTGCATTAGAAATAACCATCTTGATCTGCTCGCCCTCTGGAATATGCCCCGGGACTTGCGCGGCTAGGCGACGCCAGCGGTCGGCAAACACGGAGAATTCTTCGCCGGGCTTCATCTTCTCTTGGGCCAGATCAACCATAGAATATCTGGGCCCCACCTGGTCTCGGTACTGCTGAATAAACATCACTTGGACGGCTTGAAAATTCATCATATGCTCCTGCGGTAATGTGAAGAACCAATCCTTGGCCGAGCCCTCTAAAGATAGGCCAAACAAATAGGCCATCCAGCGTGGATCATGCTGGAACTGGGCCGACTCATATAAGAACTCCTTCAAATGGGCATAGGGGTCACCAACTCCACCATAGCGGCGATATGCGGGAATCTGTGAACGTGGTGGAAGTTAAAGACCTCGAAAGGTGAGCGGGATATCCAAAGAAGTTTGAGGATTGATTCGGCGTTGCAATTCATCAAGCTGGCGTTGGGCCTGAGCGAACATCTCCTCGGTAGGGAGAGTCCGAGAAGGATATGGGCCAGCCTGAGCAAGGGATGGTGAATTTAAACCAGGATAATAATGATGGGTTGGATAAGGTGACCCAGCCTGAGAAGAAGGGAAGCTCATTCCAGGAATGGAGGAATGCATAGGCCGGGAGGAATTGTGAATGTTGGGATGAGAATTGACTGGGCTAACAGCAGCACGGGCGGGATAAGAAGGCCCGTTTAAAGAATAGGGTCCAATAGAAGAATAAGGAGATGGGCCCGCATGGGAAGAGGAATCCACACGAGCGTAAGAAGATGGAGGGGTATAGGCATAAGGTACAGGGGAAAAATGCTCCATGGGGAGAATGGAGACTTTATACAGTAAATTTCAAATGAATATAAGGATGGGAATGAACCTAAGATACATGTAGCTAAATGGAGACACACAAAGATGAACTAGACCTAATGAGCCTAATCCGAACAAAAGATGCGAATGACGACACTATGCAACATACAATGGAGAAGAGAGATGAGAAAAGAATCAACCAATTAGCCAAACAAATTCCAAATGATGCACGAAGATTTTTATAAGTTCTCTTAGGACCTTAGTGGATTAATTAAAATGTGAGTTCACTCAACCACAAGGTACCTAAATAGGGTGAGAATGGAGAACTGGCAGATTCTAAAGGACTCTCACTCGCACGAATGCAGACCCTAGACTGGGAGGTGGTATGGTACAACCTGCCCGGCGTCCGTGTGAGAATCCACGGCTCACGGGGGCTTACGGAGGTCCTCAGCAAGGTCCCCTAGTCGGCTCCAAGAAGTATAGAGATGAGAGGAAACCCTACCTTGGTAGGAATGCAGCTAGATGTGAATGAAATGCATGAGTCCTATGTGCACCGCAGTGCATGCAAATCTGGCCTAATAAACTAGCAACCAATGATCAAAATAAACATGCAAAGATGAGAACAAGTATGCACAACAATATATAACGAGGGGGAGATCAATAAGCAGCACAAAATATCATGAATATCATGGAATATGACAATCAAAAGTGAATCATGCATGCACTGCAGCACCACAAGGACAGTCTATATGAGATCGCTCAAAGGGACAAACGGTCTGTACAGAACCGCATAAGCCAGTGAGCAGAATAACAGTAAAAAGAAAACCACAGGATGCTGGAGATGAATGACGGCAGAGATAAGAAACGCACCAGGAAGAGCGGTCTGTGGACAGCCGTGTAAACACTGGGACGGATCTCCAGCAACCGTGCCGCTACAACCAAAACACCCAGAAGCATACCTTGCCAGCAAGATGGACGGTTAAGGATGAGCCGTTTAGAGATATGGACGGCCGACGGGAGGCCGCCTACGACAGGACACTTGCAGGACAATGGGCACTGTTGGCAGAGATGAGCGGTGGACGTATAACCGCACGAATGGTGAACGGCTCTGGGAGAACCGTTCGCACTCCAGAAGGCAGAAAACTCACCCAACCTGCAATCACTCCAACAAGAGGACTAACACAACAAAAGGGGGGGGTCAGCAACTCACTAGCACGATGGGCACTAGGTGTCCCACCGTGATCGCCACAAAAGGGGTGTAGATATATATTTTTCCTCTCCTCTCTCTAATAATCAGAGCGCATCAAGTGCGTGGACCAATGCGTAATGGGCAAATAACGAAAACGAGAGGAAAGTATAGAACAAAAGAAAGGACCGTGATCGCCACCAAGGCGCCGCACGTGACCGACACGCCGTACCTTGGAAAGGAGGGAGCTGCAGCGCTGGAGAGATGAACGGTTATTTAGGAACCGCTTGACTTGACGCGGTCTTACGACAGACCATCCTTGTACGCTGCAAAGAAGGCGGGAGGAGCTGCTGCCGTGGGACGGACGATGGAAGGTAGACCGCACTCCAAGGAAGAATGGTCTTCAATGAACCGCACCACACATTGAACGGCCAAGGTGAAGCCGCTCAATCCCTTCACGCAGCAAGCTGACAAGGGTTCGACCTCCACCCTCTCCGGCTGGCCGGAGGGGATCGGCCTCGTGCTGATGAAGTGCTGACCTGTAAAACAGTGTAAAGACACAAGAGAAACACCCAAATTAGAACTAAAAGACGTAGTACATGTTCACATAAGGAGGATTAAGCATAAATTAATGAAAAGGGGAATACCTGGGGGATTTTAAACCCCTAGGGTGACAAAAGCATGGGTGGATGTGTGCATGGAAACGAAAACGAGGGAAGACGTGGGGGAAAAGCAATGCATTCAATAGACGATGAAGAAATCGAAAGACGACACTATGACTCAACATGCGGACTATTCCCTGAACCGGAGGCTCGTAAGGACGTAGAGAGCCTCCCTCCTTGGTGCTATGCCGCTCAGGAATGTGGCAGGGCTTCGCCGTCGACCAAAAATCTCCCCCCCTTTCGACGTCCGGCCACTAGGGTCTATTTATAGAGCCTAGAAAGCCAGCCTCGAAATTAGGGTTTTTAGGTATTTTCAGGTCGAGATTATAAAAGATAAATCAAAGATATTATCATAATCTCTTATCCAGTCGAAACGGCATCAAAAATTGTTAATTATCCACGGAGAAATCATCAAAACAAACTGGGGATAAAGCCATGAATAAAAGAGATAAAAGTCTGTTAAAAAGCCTCATCCGACGGGATGAGCGGTCTTACGATAGACCGCGCAACATTTGGGCGGTCTGGTTCAGACCGTCCAAGCTATCGGTGGAAATTTGGATAATCAGAAAATCAACCCAATTATCTCTCCAACTGGCCGAAACGCCCGCCGTTGGACCCTCAAAGGTGAACGGTTCTAGTGAGACCGTTCTAGTTAGAGCGGCCAATAGCCAACCGTTTCACCCTGTCGGTGATAATTCGAATAATTTGATAATTATATGAGAAAATGGGCGTGCGTAGGACTCTGAGGTATAGGCGGTTGTAATAAGCCCGTCCATTGGTTTGAACGGTCCTAATAGGGCCGCACCATAGCCTATCGGTGAATATTCAGAAAAGACCTCAGAAATTAACAAAATGTATGAACGGTCCATATTCAACCGCTCATCTTCTGAACGGCTGAGGTTGGGCCGTTTATGCTATGAAACGTTCAATCGACCAAAGCTAAGGCCCATTAAGCCCTGAATCGCCACGGACTTCACCAAGGAGGGAGACGACCCATAAAATGAGCCCAAGACGTGCCACAAAAAATGGCCCAATGAATGATGGACAACTCGAGGCATCAACTAATGGGAGTAAGAAAAACGACTCAAATTATCGATATAAAATGGGTGTCAACAACCCACCACAAGATTTCCACCTTCCTGGACCCCTTTGACCCTTATGATTGGAAGCTTAAAGGTCAACCTGTATCCCCGCACATAGAGGTTTTCTTCGGGATAGGAATGCATGTGTCTTGGCATACTACAACACTTGGTAGGATTAGTGAGTCAAGCCATCCCATATGTGTCACCCATACTTTGAGCCTGATGCATGATTGGCCCATATTCGAATGTAACGGCCCTTCCCCATTCATCATCTTCCACAAAATTAAACTTGTGCATGATTGGAACATACATGGATGTCCGAGTCCCTAGACATTTGCCACATTCTTGTATGATAGAACCACCTTTGGATGCCCCGGTCCTCCAACTTTCGGTAGGGAACCTATGCATGATAGAGCCACATTTGGATGCCCTGGCCCTCCCATGTCCATCAAAGTCATCGATAAGCCAATACATGATAGGTCAACGTTTGGTTGCCCCGGTCCACCCATAGACATCATGTGCCTCAATTCCATGACATCTTTGCATTTCATACACTGCAAGCACTTTGGTAAGGTCATCAAAAGCTCGAAAAGGCAAGTTAGTTCCCTTGAGCGCCCCCAAGAGTTCCATGAAGATGACTCTGGGATGGTGAGGATTAAGAGGCCCTTCTCGTAGGTGTCATCAATCATGAGAGTCTGAGGTAGCACACCCTTCAAGGTCTCAAGGAGTAATGACAATCACGAGTGGGATCTTCCCATGGATCATAAAGTTACCACTATTGGCAACGTGGTAGACCTCGTGACCCACATGGGCCCCGCGATGGTACAAAGCGAGGACATTGAGCCTTATCCCCACCTTGCGAGTGAACCTAACCTTGAGGGATCCACAAATTCAGCCTTGAATGCTCGGTGCGAGCAATATGAGATGATACAGGATGAACAGGGCATCCTTACCAGGATAGGGCATGGGAGCACTACCTCGTTGGGTGGAAGGACCGACGTCAAAGGGAGACCCGACTACGGCTCGGCATGGAACTAGCAGATCGGCATTCATGGCGGTACACCTTTACTCGACGGAGTCGAGTTCTCCTCACCCCGGGGGTATGATGAGGACATCCCGTGTCTCCCCATATTTTTTGAGTCCTAGCATGTAATTTTTATTTTATTTTGAGTCTTATCTATGTAATTTTCCTTTTAATTGAGTCAATTAGCTAGGTTAAAGCGTCATTAGGCTAGTTTGATTAGCTATTGGGCCCAATTAGATGGGCTAGCCCATGGGAACCCCCCCCTTGGACCAAGTGGTCATTTAGTTAATTACTAAGGGTATTTTGGTCATCAGAAAAGTGAGGAGCCTATAAATAGGACCCCTCCCATCTCATTTGTAATACATTGGTCGAAATTTGAAAGGAAGAAACCCCTTGGCTATTTTCCCCACTCAAGTCTCTCTCTCTCTCTCCCTCTCTCTCTCTCTCCCTCCAAGAAAAGCCCCCCCCCATCTCTCTCATCCCCCTCCCCAATTCAAATTCGAATTCCATCCCCCACTTCCCAAGACAACTCCCTCCCTCTTCCCAAGGTCTCCTCCACCCTTCCCTAGGCACCCCTCCCTCTTCCCAAGGCCTCCTCCACCCTTCCCTAGGCACCCACTAACTCCCCACCCCCTCCCCAATTCAAAATTCAAATTTCATCTCCCGCTCCCCAAGGCAACCCCCCCTTCCCAAGGTCTCCTTCACCCTTCCCTAGGCACCCACTAACTCCCCACCCCCTCCCCAATTCAAAATTACACTTTGTATCTCCCTCCATTGCCACTCCCCAAGACCCCTTCCCACTTCCCAAGAGAACCCTCCCTCTTCCCAAGGCATCCCCACCCTTCCCTAGACACTAATTAAATCCCCTTCCTATCTCCAATTCAAATTTGAATTTCATCCCCCACATCCCAAGATAGAACCCACCAATCCCCAAGTCACTTTCCAACCCCTTCCAACCCCACAACCAAAATTCATATCTCCCTCCCACCCCTTGGTAGAACCAACCCCAACACCCCATTTTCCCCTTCCCACGGCTGGGAAAGCCCCCCTCCCAGACCCCCTCATAGCTAGGGTTTCCCCCACCCCCATCCACCCCATTTCTCATCCCATCTACCCCCATTTCCCATCACCTATCACCACCCTGCTCATCCCAATTTGCTGGCAGCAGTCAAGGTTCAAGTAGCAGAGCCTGCCCTAGAGTCATCACACATCTTCAGGTGGCGTGCTCTATATTTCTGGAAAGCTCATCAAGGGACCTTCGTAGGCGAGGTGGTTTCGCATCCATCCGACGTCTGTGTTGCCCGGGAGAACCATTCTCCCTCAACTGCGCAGCACAGATCTGGCAGGGAACCTGAGCCTGAGTAGAAGCACAACCACGGAAACTCCTATGTGAGTTTGGACGTGATTCTTTAGCTGGGATCTTCTCCTCCAAGTCCTCTGTCAGCACGAAGAAGAATGACACCATTTGGACCCCGGAGCACCAAGTTCCAATTTTTCTCCCCAGAGTGCTCAGGTCAGTTCCCCCTGAGTCACAACCGACCCCTCCCACCATTCTGGTTCTCATGCCCTGCTCCAGCCTCCTCTAGTGGCCCTGTCGATCTCGGATCGAAGAAGGCTTTCCCACAATTGCAACAGTTTGGTCCCGCCTTAAACAGACCCCAGGAGTATTCGTGGCGCCCTTATCTTCCAACAGCAGCAGTCTTGGCACAGTCAGAACCAGAGCGGGTCGGCCCTAGTCCAGATTCTGCTCCGGCCTCCAACGTCGTTAGGAAATTCTCGAAGAATTTGGGCATCCTCCTGGGCCAACCCAGGAAGTTTTGGCACCAGTTTCATCCACATCAGAATTCGATAGAGTTCGTGGCGGTGCCATCTTCGACCCCCTATCAGGATGTTCCAAAGTAGGCAGAATCGGCGGAGTTCGTCACTTCGGCGTCTAACTTAGTTCTCCCCCACCCCACCTGGCCAACTGAAGGCCCCTCCCTGTGTGGAGGTAGTTTTGGTTGTAACTATTTAACCCCCACCGTGAGAACCCCCCTCCTACGTGAGGCGTAGTGTTGTAACAATCTTATTTTCAGGTCAAGCGCCACCGACGCATGTGCGGGCCTCGCACGTTCCCCGCTCGCCTTTGTCTCCGGTCGGAGTCGGCTTCTTCAAGCCGACTAGGTGAGCCCCTATTCCTCCTGGTTATTTCTGTCATCCCTTATCATTTCTGAGCTCCGCCAATGAGGAAGAGAGCGCCCGGCCCCGGCCGACCAGTCACCTCGAGTGGCCATCGCGGGAGTGAGAGCGAGTGATACCCGCACCCACCAAGGAGCGTGCTTTGCCCGTTGTTGTGGGAACCTCCATATCTCAGGGTGAGATCCCCTCTCGACCTCTTACTTACCCCCAATCAATTGGGGTCTGGTCCCCGGACTCAACCTACCATCCCCGAGTCACCACGGGAAATGAACGTGCGTCGGGTGAGCTTGTCCGCCGAAATCGGGTACGGACCTTGGCTAGTGTGCTTGCACGTCTAGGTCCTAGGTTCTTCATGGCATCTCCGCTGACCCCTTGGTTATTTCACATCACTAGAGTTGTGAGGAAATAGACCCGGGTCGGGCAAATCATTTACCTCGAACGCTTTTTGGGTGTATCCCTGTGGTCGGAAGCAACTGGGAGCCTAAGCTTGGCATGACGGCATTGTCATCAGGATAAGACTTAACCGGTGGGACCATCATTTTAGGAGTCTAGAGGCCCAAATCAACCTAGATGTGCGCTCAGGATACCTTGGAGGTAATTTAGAAAACCCCTGTCTTCATATAGGTCAGGTGCCATATGGATGGTCACCAGGCGTTCCAAAAACAAAAATCCAAAATCCAAAAAATCAATATATTCAAATCCCCAAAAAATTGAAAATTCATAACTCCAATATATATATATATATAACCACAAAACACTAAAAAATGTAAAAAAAAACCAAAATCCAAAAATATGTTTTGCATCCGCATGAGCATTGCATGATCATGTTTCCCTTTCTGCTTACATTTTTGCTTGCTTGCATGCGCATATCACGTTTCCTTTTTCCTAAATCTTGTTAATAAGATTTAGCCCTCTGACCCTGCATTGAGAAAGGTACTATCTACTTTTGGCAGGGGGGCGAAAAACATACTACACTAACCTTTTCCCTTTAGTGTGGTTGAAACAGGTAAAAAGGGAAGACGACGTCAAGCCAAATCGAGACAAGTACACTAAAGAAAGCTCATTTCATTGCCAAATATGTCCATCACATTCTAGCGATACAACATCCTAGGGGCATACCCCCAATGTACAAAAGGGGCAGCTGCTACCCAACTGCGTCTCTCTCTCTCTCTATCTCCTCCTAATCTGCACCAGTGCGAAGCCGACTCCGCCAGCTGTCAGCCTCGTCCCCGTCTCCGCCTCCCATATTTCACAGCCGTGATGGCCGTGAAGCTCTCAAACCTGATGCGGCTGGCTGAACCGCTCCCCTCTCCGTAGGAGATGGCACCATGCCCCTAAGCTCCTCTATAGTGAAATGCACATCTCCTAGGGACCGGAGTGACTCAGAAGGAGTCGCAAGCCTAGCTCCCTCTCCTGGGGCACCTCTGCTCTGGTACCTCCGCAGCACCCGTCGTCGCATGCCTCTAGCTCATCGAGAGCATGCTGCTCCCGAACCGCCATCGCCATCTCTCGAGCACGCGCCTCGGCTTCTCTTTCCTTCGCCTTGGTAAGGTGACCCTCGATCCTCTCAATGGAGCTCAACTCTCCAAGATGGCATGTCAATTCCTCTATTCGCGCATCCTGCTCTCGTCGGACGGCCAGGCTGGCCGCCAGCTCCTTCCTCTACAGAAAATGAACAGTCATGTAAAATAGGCAAAGATGACAAAGAAGAGAACTGATTTCAACTTGAGTGCTAGGTTCTTACTGCCTCGGCTAGCTTGGCCTCTCGCTCCTTAGCTCGCTCGATAGCCCCGGCGAGGCGATCCTCCAGCTCCTCTCGGGCGTCGACTCGGGACGAAGGGCCAGCCTCTCCACTTGCCCGCACCCGCACGTAGGCAAATTCCCCTCGCTGGCAAGGCAAGGGGCAAGCAGTTAGTCAAACTCAATCAATTCCAAATTCCAAATCAATCAATTTGTTTTGACTTACCATCTCTCGGATCTCGTGTCGCAAGTTCACGATCGTCTGGTTAAGGACACCTATCCGATCCTTGAGTATTTTCACAGCCTCAGTCTCTGACATCTACACACCACATCCTCAAGCTCACTTAGCTCATTGCTTAAACAAGAACATCACAATTGAGAGCTAAAATAGCTACTCACCTCTTGGGTGTCGAGACGAAACCGTCTAGCATACCGGTCTTGATAATCTGCAAGGTAAATCTCGCTACTCCTCACGGTCCGGTCATGCTCTAGTGAGGAGCCTTCCTGTAGTGCCTCTGCCTCTCTGCGGTAGTGGGAGGCCTAGTCTTGATCACTCGCTGAAGTCCGTCGACATCCTCGGTCCGACCCATGCTCGACTGCAATCCCCACTGGTGGCTGATCCCACCCCAGTGTCCTCTGCACTAGGCGAAGGAAGAGCGACTCCCTCAGGTTCACGCAGAATAGCACGGTATCTCTATGGAACCAAGCTCGCCCCTCCCTCACCCAAGGTTGAGTGGTGGTATCCTCTGTTGCGTAAGGAGTCCAAATCACCTGCCACACATTGAAGAAAAAGATGAATGTTTTTGCTAATTGAGTCCATAATAAATGTTGCAACATTTCACAACTCTTTTAACTAAAAGACTCACCTGGTAGGGAGGGTACTCATCTAAAGCTATCCTAAGATCAGTGAGTCTAGTGGCCACCAGATGCCGGTCCCGGACTATCTCCCATCTAGCCATTAGAGGGACCATCTGCATTAGGGCTCGTAGGATCTTGCCACGATCGAGTGGGAACCAAGTGTACCCCCAAATCTGAAAACACAAGAAAACAAACAATTAATCAATCAATCAATTTAGAATCAACATGCCCAAAAGGGGTAGACTTGTACCTGTAAGAAGGGCATGAAGCCACCTAGGTTCCCTGAACCTGGGCGCACTAGATCCAAGTGGGCGAAGAGGTGCGCCAGCATCGCTCTCCCCCACGTAAGCTGGGGTCCCTGCTCTAGATCCCGCACCAGCAAGAGATACTTCAGATTCACCTTGTTTGAGGCAGAAGCAAACATCAGCCTCCCAAAGAAGTATAGGAAGAAAATCCGCAACTCCTACTGCTCGCTCCTCCCTTGAGATCTGAGTCTCTATCTCACTCACCCCGAGTACGCATCTAGGTCCTCTAGCGGCCCGCATGTCATCCTCGCGAGCCCCATCGTAGCACTGATCTTCCCGGGCAGAAGACTGGTCGCTGGTCTCCTAGATCGAACCAGCTGAGGCCCGAGTAAGTCCTCTACCTCCTCACGATAATCTTTCAGCTCTCGGCCAAGCACGGGGACCCCTGCCACTGGCAATCCCGTCAAGAAGGCCATGTCCTCAAGGGTTGGGATCATATGCCCCCACAGCATCACAAATGCTCTGCAGCTATCCACCCATCTCTCCCGCACCGCAGTCAGGAAGGTGGAGTCCACCTGGAAGGATCGGATCCTGAAGAACGAGACGAATCCCAGTCTATCCACCCTCTCCCGTTGCCCAGGAGGTAGGGCATGATACCAAGCCCACACCAAGTCCCATGTGACTCAGGCTCTTATCCTTTGAGGACCCTACACACATTAGAAAGAAAACACAAAGAATTCATTAGATCTTCCAATCCACTCCACATTCTTCCCATTTTTAAAGACTTCACGTGCCCTGGGAGTAGGGCGGCCAAAGGCCTGGTCGCCCGCCTCCCTGGGCGGCCAAAGGCCTGGCCGCCCACACCCACCTGAGGGCAACCAGCGACCTGGCCGCCCAGATCAGTGGGCGACCACCACCCTGGCCGCCCAGATCAGTGGGCGACCACCACCCTGGCCGCCCACAGGTTCATCCCCCTCAATCCACAAACCGACCTTCATCTCTCCATTAAACACACATCCACATACTGATCTAATGAATGAACAGCAAGGCAGGGGCACGAAGCTTACAATCCAGAGATGCCCTCCCTTCCCTTGGTCGGGCTCACCACCATCTAAACCCTTACTATCTTCACCTTCATCTCCATCATCACCTTCGGCCGGCCCCTCGTCGGGGATAGCCTCTCCTCCATCACTTTCATCATCTCTACTCTCCTCCAAGTTTGTAGAAACTGTGGCCGAAGAAGACGAGCTCGCCGTAGCTTCTACTCCCTCTTGCTCTTCACTCGAGGAAGAGGGATCGGGCACAATGTCAAGGCGAGCCCTCCTTCTCCTCATTGCTCGATATAGAAGATTCAAGTGGCTAGAACCTCACTCAAGCAAGAACAACACTCTCTCAAGCTCTCTAGCTCTCAAGGCATCCACAACAAGGGCCGCCCAAATGGGGAGGGCGGCCACCCTTTTAACTAACCCTCAAAGCAGAGGGCGGCCAAAGGTCTGGCCGCCCAGCCCTTAGTGAAGGCGGCTAGGACCCTGGTCGCCCTCCTCCTTGTTCAGCGAAAAAATATACAAACATGGAAAATCAACAAAAATTAATGCAAGTCCAATCGTCTAAATGTGTTCACATAATTTCATTCACATCTACTAAGTTCCACAACCATCAATCATTCATTGTCCAAACCAAAAGAAAAACACAAATATATATATAGTCCATCTATCTTAACATAACTATAAAGAAAAAATGTGGAACAAACTCCAATCAGGTACGCCTCCTCATGAAAAAATCATTCACGGCCGACCTGAAGCTTTGTAGGTAACCCACATAGCGCCTCAATTCATCTTTGTCCTCCTCTATGTCCACTTTGGCCTTCACCGTGGCGGCATGGCATCTCCACGCCTTCCCGATCCTGTCTAGCCGCCGTCGATCCGCATCGGTCCCCAGAAGGTGCTTTGCAATCAATCCTCCCTTTGAAGCTGCCCACTGGGATCCATCTGGGTAATCCCACCTGGCAATGGTAGCGGTGTCCCTGGTACAACACCAAGTCCTCGGCCCCCACAAGCCATAATTCCTGCTCTGACGATCCACGCACTTTAAATTCCTCATGTCGATACATCATCGGCACGAACACAAAATCATCCTCAGGCAGGAAATTCAGGTAGTCACGCTAGTCATCTCTGGTCTTCAGTAATGCCATCTTGCATATCACCTGATCCTCAGGACCAAAGATAGCCCTCGCGGGGTAGATGGCGCTCTTCTCAAAGATCCTGGAAGTAGTGGTCGCCTCGCTATCAAAATCAAAACTCAAGTGGACTTCCATCCACAGCTACAGAAGGTATAGACTCCCCATGGTGCTGCCACCTAGACTCATCTGAGTGAGCCCGCAATACATATAAGCCAGCATGGCCCGAGAAAGAGAACATCCTATCCACAGGAGAGTCAGGGGCCCCACATACTCTCGCCTCAGCACGTCACCTAACGTAGGAAAGAGCAACGCCTCACCTAGGCACAATGTCACGTCACGCATCAGTCAATCTGCTTCCACTGACTTATCCTTCACATGGCCCACAAGCCATCTTGCTAGGCAGTTGACTAGGATCCCTCGCTGGTCCATCATCAGGTGAACCTCGCGCTTGTCTCGCACAATTTCTGCTAGGATTTCATCCTAGGGAGGAAGGTCGATCAGCTTGCCCACCCCCAAGTCACCCCACCGGAAGATGAAATCCAGTTCCTCCACCAGCATCGAGGCCTCGAACTCAGGGAAGACAAAGGTGTGCATATCTGGATGCCACAACTCGATCAATGCCGCTAGTGATTCCCAATTCCACCGCATGCTGTTGAAGCACTTCGCCATGATGACCAGCCGGATCAGGTGCCACTGGTGCATGAATATTCTCATGGCGGGAGTAATTGCATCCATCAAATCATGAAGCCATCCGTAGCGACGGGCATGTCTTGCCCCGGGAAAAGCAGGCACAGGCTGCATTATTTAGAAGGAAGAAGAAAGAAGAGAAAATCAACCAATAAACATGCTAGATCCTATCAAGAAAAATCCAAAAGAACCAAAAAAGAAGAAAATAAAAATAAGAAAAATAGTTTGCATGTTAGCGCAGCAAGAGTGATATAGAAGGGGAGGGGATGAATAGATCACTCCTAATTTGTAGAAACTTAGGCGGAAAATAAATTCCACTGCTAACGCACCTCCTTAACCCGTACATAGAGAAATGTAAATGAGAATGAAGAACTGATCACATGGAAGTAAAGAGACAAGCAGATGAAGAGCGCAGATAACAATAGCAAATCACAGAGGAGGCACTCGGTTTTTAGGTGGTTCGATTGCAGTCCGCAATCTACATCCACCCCTCACTCCAACTAGAATGAGGATTCCACTAGACAATGCTAGATCAATGCAGACTCAGTCTGCGAACAATATGCTGCCACACAGCTTGAACACCCAAGGGAAACAAATCCCTCAACCAAGCTCTGCTACCCACAGAACTTGAAACCTGTTCTAGCTCCCAGCTAGAACACAACCGGAGAATCCTCTCCCTTCCTCCACACACCGGAGGGAAACTGTTAATGACAACCAGTCACTAACACCACCAGAGATCACCGATCTCTCTTCCTCTGCAACTCAGAGAGAAACTAGAGTAATACTCCCTTCCTCCACACACCGGAGGGAAACCAATTCAAATAAGAAGGATGAACAAAATGAAACGAAAACAAAGAAGAAACAAAAAAACAATGAAGAAGAAATCGGTTCTGAAACCCAATACAAATGTAGCTTCAAATGAAGCAATTCATCAATCCACACACACTGCTCTCTCTCTCGAACAAACTCCTCTCAGATCTGGAACTCTCTGCTCTTTTTCTTTTCTGGATCGTGCAAACTCTCACCAATGGCTTCTGCTTTCTCTTTTCACGATCAGGCTTCTACTGAAGGATGAAGCTCTATATTTATAGCAGATATTGGCGTGTGGCTGCCAGGTTTCCGCCCATGCACTTTTTGCCAGATCATTTGAATTTCGACCACATGGCAGCATCCTGACTAGGTTGCCATCCACGTGTCATGCGCCTGTTATCTTGGATCACGTGCCAGGTGCCAACCTTAGTTCACATGCCCAATCATCAGCCTGAATCACCTGCAGACAGACAGATGGAATGTATATACTTAGTTAGTTCAGGCTTTAAACACGAATGTATATACTTCAAAAACATCAACTGATTAAGTGTGTACAACGTGAGAGAGTGTACAGACTTAATAAATAAGGCGCATGTGAAAGCAGTGTATAGACATGTGAACAATGCAAACGAATGGCAGTGTATAGACTTATGAACAATGCATATGAAGGCAGTGTATAGACTTATGATCAATGCAAACGAATGGCAGTGTATAGACTTATGAACAATGCGCATGAATGGCAGTGTATAGACTTATGAACAACAAAGCAAACAAGCCTTATTAATGTGTACACTTTACATAGCCCAGCCACTGTGTAGACTTCACGAAGCCTCACCAGTGTACAGGCTTGAAACGATTGTGCTGTGAACATTGAAGATTCAAGTTATAACAACAGAATGTATAGGGTTGTGGTCGGACCACCCAATGTGTAGACTTGAAGCAGGAGGCCAGTGTTCAGACTTTGAGGATGCGATGTACTGTACGCAATGTACAGACTTGATAGTGTAAGACTCTTCATAAGACGGTTAGCAATGTATTGACTTGAAGCCCAACGGTGATGTATAGACTTCGACAGCTTTAGCCAGTTTATAGACTATGCCAGGGTGAGACGATGCATTAGACACTCGGCTGTACAGACTTGCAACGTTCTGAATGAAACGATCGGCTGTTGAACCGATGTACAGACTCTGAATGTAAAGGCAGTCTGTATAGACTTGAATCGCTTGAAGCGATGTACAGACTAGATGAAGCTCAAGCAGTGTATGGACTTGTGAAGGCTTCAACGTTGTACAGACTTTGTGAAGCTCAAGTGAATGTATAGACTTGATGAACCACTGTGGATGTGTGGACTTGAGCGAATGAAGCCGATGTACAGACTTGCCTAAGACGCAGCATGAGACGCTGGCTGAGACGGACGCTGTACAGACTTTGAAGAGCAGTTCAATGTATAGACTTGAACGAATGAGGCCGATGTACAGACTTGCCTAAGACGCAGCATGAGACGCTGGCTGAGACGGACGCTGTTCAGACTTTGAAGACTTTGAACGTTTGAGCAGCATGCAATGTACACACTTAGTGATGTACAGACTTGGCCAGGAAAGCGTAGGGAAATGTTGAGTGTATGGACTTGGCCAAGCGTAGGAACAGATGAGGAGTGTACAGACTTGGCGTTGTATAGACTTGGATTTGAACGCTTGGGCTGAAGGCAATGTGCAGACTAAGCGATGTATAGACTTTGCCCAAGGAACCGAATGTATAGACTTTGCCACAGTCTAATGTACAGACTTTGCAAAAGTGAACGAGCCAATGTATGGACTTCAAAAGAAGCAGTCCGATGTACAGACTTCAAGAATTCTAGACAATTGACGCTGTACAGACTTGGATTCAAGGAGTGTATATACTTAGCATGAAGACTGCCAGTCGATGTATAGACTTGGCTGAAACTATCTCTGAACCAATGTTCAGACATTGTGCAATGTATGAACTTTATTGTGTGCAAACCTACTGACATGCAATGTGTAGACTTGAGTGATTGAAGCAGGCGTTGTACAGACTATGCAAGCATGACACTGGGGGCTGTATAGACTTACACTATCGGATGTGTAGACTTCATGAGAGTGCAGTAACTAGTGTATAGACATTAAGCTTGACATTCCAATGTATAGAGTTGAAGCTTGGAAGGATGTATAGGGTTGAGCTGAACTAACTTTGAGTATTGAGACCAGTGTATGGACTTCAGTTAGAAAGTGCCCGATGTACAGACTAGAAGAGGATATGCCAATGTACAGACTAAATGGATCAAGCTGGTGTATAGACTTTGTGCCCAAGCTATCAATGCTCTGATGCGTCGACCCACCCTTGCTGATGAGTCGACCCACTACTGTCCATATTAACCAAACAGTGTAGATAGATGAAATAATGGAACAGCATATGAACTGAACTCACTTAGGTGATGAACCAGCATGAATCTAGAGATAGAAGGTTGATTTATAGTGTGAGACATCATCAAAACCATAGGGATGCAACATTGCACACAAGCCATACCTTGCCCTGCTTCACAAGATTACTTAAGTGACCGGACATGTCAGAGAGAACACCAAGCTTGTGGCCCCTGATGGGGTAGAAGAAGACACCATTGCATATTCCCTCTTTAGAAGCACTCCCTTTGCTTTAATTCTTTGATCAACCACAGAGTAGAACCCTGCCCCGTAGTCCTTATAGGCTGAGAGTCCCACCTGGCTCGAACTCTAACGGTTTGGGATAAGAGCAGGAGGGCGGCCAAAGCGATGGCCGCCCACCCCTGGCCTGGGCGACCACAGGTCTGGCCGCCCAGACCTTGGGGTAGCCAGCTACCTGGCCGCCCTCTTCCCCTTCCTTGTGAAGCTATGTTTAACTCATTATATATGGTTTGCCATGATAGTTTAATGGTTCATTAAATGAAATGTGTTTATTGTTCTATTCCTATTATCATTGATGAACTTTACTAACGTGTGCTAATGCAGTTGCAGGTCTCCACATCTATGGGACCAAAAGGCGATAAAGCCCTCTTACCTTGCATCGTAGGTAGAATGCCGGATGCTAATAGATTCAGGCGTATAAGCTTCGAGTTCCTCTCTAAAAAAAACCATGAAGAGTTTATACTCCTTAAGCTATTCGATGGCTGCCTGCTGTCTAGCACGGGATGACGGACTTCCCGAATTCTCAACTATGATTAAGTACAATGTGGAGCGATGGACCCCCATCGGGATCCGGACCACGTCTGTCGCCAAGCATGGGATGACAGACTTCTCGAACTCTTGACCGATTAGATCGGAGGCAGGCAAATAAATCCTCCGGCTTTGCATTAGATAGGTTTTTTCATTTAAACCCAACATGCATCATATAGGTCTTTTTTAGCCCCGTTTGAAAGAAAATAAAAAAAAAGATATATGTAGAAAAAAGGAAACAAAAATGCATACATCTCATCTGGAAGCCATGACATAAAGAAGGGAGGCCACGTTGATCTGACCAACCCATGGTCCTCTGGTCCCTCCATATGGTTTTTCGAGTCCCTCGATTTTTGCCAAATTTGCACGAATAAGTCTATATGATTCCACTCCGATTTGACCAGCAGAAAATATGTTTTATGCAAGGCCGTTTTGAGTATCTTGCGATTCAACGAGTCATTGTATTCCCATATCCTGATCTTTTTACTTGACTTTGTTTAGGTCTTGTATCTCCTTGAGCATCGGATGCGATCGTCCCCTCAAGTCCCGCACAACGCCATGCTAGGGGGCCCCACGTGGCCGCAGATACAAGCCTCTTAGATTAATTGTCCTTCCTTACCTTTGCCAATGACTTACTTGATTACTTGATGCTCATGCGACCCTGCGTGAAGCTTGTTTTCCACACAATAATCTCCTTGAGCGTGTTGCCCTCATTAGGCTTGTTTCTTTGCCGAAACACCCATTTATCAGTCCGCCGGGCTCCCTTGCAAAACGGGAGTTCTGAAGGGGCATTTGTAGACGCCTAATTTTGGACATCCCGCGGATCTCCAATGGACCTTCATGTGAATGACGCTTAATTGTTGTACTCGTTTTACTGGTGTTTGAGTTTTTGAAGCCCAGCTCCTGGCCTTTTAGCTATTGGGCCTCGCCCACTTAGGGGCCCAAGGAACATGGTCTGGGCGGCCAAAGGCCTGGCCGCCCCCAGTCCTGGGTGACCAGGGCGATGGCCGCCCTCCCCAGGTGGGTGGCCAGCCTCCTGGCCGCCCTCCTCCTCAAGGTGGCCAAAAGTTTGGCCGCCTTCCTCTATTTACCCAGTCAGAGAATGTGGCCCGGCTCATGGGCACGTCCGTTCCCTCGTTCTGCATGATCTTCCCCATGATTTGAAACTCGGTGTTGGATACACAAAACTGTCGCTCTCCAGTGCGAGAGAAGGGGGGACGAAGGCCATTTTTGGAGGAAGGATTGAGGTAGAATCCAGGGAGGAAACCCGGAGGAATTGGGCATCGGAGAAGAGCCGCGCTGGTCGTCTTCCTCCTACTTCCTTTGCTTCGGTTTGAACCCCATAGCTCCTGCTCCCTACTTGCATCACGGCTTCCAGGTAAGTACGTAACATTGCATGTAGTGTCCCTTAGCCCCTAAACTTAAGAGGTTTCTTCCCAAAAAATAAAGGGAAGGTGGGTGGTCAAAAGTCTCGGCCATCCCTGCTTCCCACCACCCCCAGGTAAAATTGCCACCATCATTCCCGTTTTCATTCATTCCATTAGAGTAGATATTACACTCATTTCTTTACTCATGGCTTGTTATTTTCTTTTCTTTTGAGCTACGTTATAGGACTTCAGCACAAGGGACAAGCAGAGCTCCTTGCCCTTGGCCGGCCGAGGACGAGGAAGAGGGAACCCATCATCGATCTGGATCATCTCCCTGCGATCATCACCCCTGAGAGGTTTAGGTAAACACCTCTGGCGATCACGTTCTAATGTTCTCTTATTGTTCCTCTGTAGGTACTCAAGATACGTCCAGCCGTACGTTCCAACCAACACAACACCCCCCCTAAAACAACGCCGATCCTGGGCGCCTACACACAGAGATGCAGTTTAGAAAACATGCATAGACTTTGGTGTGCTAGAAGCAAAATGTGCTCCGACCTTAATATGCACAATGCAAAATGTGCATCGACCTTATTATGCATGTACAGAAATGTGCACCGACTTTATATGTTGTAAAACAAAACGTGCACAGACCTTATATGCTGTAAAGCAAATTGTGCACAGACCTTAATGAACTAAAGCTCAAATGTGCATCGACCTGAGCCTAGCATCGACCCTAACATGCATCGACCTTCTTCATGCAGAGAACAGTGATGTGCATCGACCTTCATGCAATGAACAATGATGTGCATCAACCTTTATGACTGAACAGTAATGTGCACGGACCTTCTATATGCATGAACAGTAATGTGCACAGACCTAGACATGCTTAGACCAGAATGTGCATAGACTTCTATACATGCATAGACCGGAATTCCAAATGTGCACAGACCTTGTATAGTCAGAAGCACATATGTGCATCGACCTTCTAATGCACCAGAATGGACATGCATCGACCTTATATATGCGTAGAAGGAACATGCATCGACCTTGGTCTTGCACAGACTGTATGTGCATCGACCTTAGCTGCATGTGGTCTGAACTAGCATTGACCTTAGTGTGCATGTGGTCTAAACTAGCATGACCTTAGCTGCACGTGGTCTGAACTAGCATCGACCTTAGTGTGCATGTGGTCTAAACTAGCATCGACCTGATTAGGCATTCTTCATGAAAAAGTGAAATGTGCAGGCCACCTGTTTGATAAAATGAATGTGCATGCAATCTGTTCGATGGAATGACTGTGCATGCAATCTGTTCGATGAAATGACTGTGCATGCAATCTGATGAGGTTATATGAAAATGCATCAATCTAAAAATACACATAGCATGCAAATGATTATGATGACATCATTAAATCCAATGCACAAAAATCAATACACAGTAATCAATCCTCATTAATGCACAATGCAATGACCAAATGCATAATCAAATACATATTTCATCATCATTCAATTTTCATGCAAACACATGATGACTTATAGTGTTTGCTATCATCAAAACCACAGGGACACAACATCCCCCTCCCAGACTGGCCTCCCCTCCTGGATCGGCCAGAACCCCCACCCCCCTGATGATCCCCAACCTCAAAAAAAAAAGAACAACAACAACAGAGAGAGGGTAGGGGGACGTAGCAACGGCGATGGTGGAGGCGCGGAGGGTAGGGATAGTGTTACAGAGAGAGAGATAGAGGGAGAGGGAGGGGGCTTACTGGACCAGAGAGGATGGTGAGCGAGGACGGCGATGGGGCGGTACTGGTAGCGATAGAGAGGATAGCTCTGGCGGCGCCGGCGAGGACGGCGCCGGCTGTCTCTCCTCGGTAGGGAGATAGTGGAAAGAGAGAGTGAGAGGGAGAGTGGGGGGCGAACCGGCGAAGTGTACAGAGAGTGAGAGGGAGATCGGGGGGGAAGGGTTTGATCGCGGGAGGGAAAGGTTTGATCGTGGCGGGACGTAGAGTTTTTTCCGATGGATTTCTGACAGACCTTATTTCCGTCGGAAACTTTTACAATATTCCGATGGAAGGTTGAAAATGGACAAATATATTGAAAATAGTGTAGTACCGATGGACTTTCCGACGGAACATTTTTCCGTCAGAAAGTTGTAAGGGTGAAAAATATCGAACAATGGCGACAAATAACGAATAAGGGTGACAAATAAGGAACAATGGTGAAAAATAGGTTTCCGACGGAACATTTTTCCATCACAAATATATTAAAAATAGTGTAGCACCGACGGAATTTCTGACGGAATTGGAGTCCATTGAAAAGATGAAAATGGACAAATATATTAAAAATAGTGTAGCACCGACGAAATTTCTGACGGAACATTTTCCCGTCGGAAAGTTGTAAGGATGACAAATAACGAACAATGGCGACAAATAATGAACAAGGGTGACAAATAACGAACAAGGGTAAAAAATAGGTTTCCAACAATTTTTTCGACGGAATTGGAGTATGTCGGAAAGTTGAAAATGGAGTGTATCATAAGGGTGACAAATAATGAACAATGGTAACAAGTAACGAACAAGGCGACAAATAACGAACAAGGGTGAAAAATAGGTTTACGACGGTTTTTTCGACGAAAATTTAGTCCGTTTGAAAGATCAGGGAAAAAATATTTATTACCAACGACTTTTTCGACAGTACATTCATCCGTCGAAAAGTTGAAAGGGTGACAAATAACAAACAATAGTGACAAATAACGATCAAGGATTACAAATAATGAGCAAGGGTGAAAAATAGATTTTTGACGAAATTTTTGTCTGTCGAAAAGTTGAAAAGGGAAAAATATCAAAAAATAGCTTACCGGGCTGATAAATTGGATTTTCGATGGACGTGTTTCTGTCGGAAATGTTGCGGAAGTTCCGACGGTATTTCAACGGTATTTTTATCTGTCGGCAAATTCAAACGTAAATGTTCCGACGAAAAGTTTCCGTTTGAATAACCGTCGGCAATTTTGACATATACTTTTCTTTCAAAAATACCGATGCAATTTCTGATGAAATTTAATCCGTCAGAAAGTACGACTCCTATTCCGACGAAAATAAATCCATCAAAAATTTTCATCTCTAATACCGCTTTTTCTTGTAGTGTACTGGTGTTATATGTGTCTTCATGGCAGGGGATCTGAAGCGAATCTGTGAGAGTATGCTGGGCTTAGATTCACAATGCTGCTTAACCAAGCATATGTTCCAGATGAGTAAACGGTATCTTGCTCATTCTACTCTCAAGATTTACTGTTAAGATTAGTATGATTGTATATTTGGTCTTGAGGTCTTTTTTTTTTACACAACAAAAAGGGCATTATTCTTCTTTCCTGCAAAACAACATCAGATTTTCACTCACCCGTGGCTTCTTCCATAACAATTTTCATTTTTTTATATGTGCCTAAATCAATTCTACTTGCAGATGAGCAATGTAGCTGGAAAAGCTCCTACACCAGGGTAGGCCATGTACAGCTGCTTCAAAGTAGCTGGAAAGGCTCCTACACCTCAGTGTCATAATGCATCATATGATGCCTTTTTAAAACTTATTTATAAGATGATGTATGTTTTTCCAGTTCTCAAGGTTTGCAGCCATGTTCTTTTGAATAGTTGTGGCAGAGTATCTAGATTACTTTTGATTGGACTCTTCATACGTGTATGAATTTGTTGAATTGTACTTTACTTGACCTCTTGTGGCCAATGATCCTTCTTTTCTATTTTTCTTTGGTAGGCTTTCGCCTTTGACGATTTTGATTTTTATTCCTTTTTTAACTGTCTTTGACGGTTTTGGATTCCCATTGTCACGCCCCGAGATTATAGTACAGTGGAAGACAATTAGGAACGTGAACAACTGGCAAGAGAAGCCTCAAGCGATAATAACAATCAGAGCGCAAATCATTCACACATAAGATGAATGGACACAATAATTGATCAAAAACCTAACTTTATTTGATACTAATAATCAAGTACATGATATCGACTCATTGACCAACTGGACTCAATAAAGTGAAAATTACATAAGTGACTCTTGACTAGACTAACTACGGCTTCTCTCGAACTATCAGTCACTCTTAGATCCATCACTTGAGAAATCTGAATCCGACCCGCTAGAATTTCCTGAAAAAGATTGAAAAAGTAGGGAATGAGTACACATGCCCAGTAGGTATCTTCGTATCAACATGAAGGTAATGTTTAAGTAATTAACATCTTAGCTCTAGAGTAAAGATAAATCATGCAAATACGATAAAACACACGGATAAAACCAAAGTAACACAATAGCATGATAAGATCACGATATATGATGAGCGGTGATATATGAGCAAGATCGAGTAAGAATTTGACAAGAATGTAACTTGGCCCTTCACGAATCAAGAATATGCTTGCATGTAACGAGAACACACTTTCACTTTTCATAAGCATAAATGTTATGCACTAGAATGTCATGTAATCAAGCATGTAATAATTCAATCATGAAATAGTCTCGTGAGAATTCTCGTGGATTTCACTTATTTATAAAGAAAGTACTCCAAGCATAATGCGATGCCAGTAGCATCATACCCCATGGTTTATAGTATATTTCCGACAATCAGCCGAGGAGACTAGCATAGAGCCCTTGGACACAATCAGCGCCCAAACTGCATCTTCACGTATAAATCAAGCTAGTTCCATGAGTATAACAATAAATTACGGCCAATAATGTAACAAGTTCAACTATAGTTTCATGATGGCAATACCAAGGTAAGAATGCTTCAATTAAGAACATGAGATTTCAAGGATGATTTAAATAGACATTATGCTTATGGAGGAAATCCGGCAGCATAACGGTAGATTCCTTAACTTCCATAATTTGTTTAGATAGCTTTGGAATAAGGTGACAGGCTCTAGATAATCAATATATAGACCATCTAGGAACTTAGGAAAACCAACTCTTGGGTCAAACCCCGGGTTAAGAACATGACAGAACCTTGCGGTCATTTACTGGACCATTTTTACCCGAAAGCGGTCAGATCCATGCCGTTTCATGAAGACATGCGATCGAGTCAGGACCGTTTGGTAATAGAGTTAATGAAATGAATGAACCAAAACCATGCGGTCTAGGCAGGGACGCTAAGCGTCCTTAGCAGTCAGGTGACTGGCCGCTAGGCTCCTCTGGCAGTCGTACAGAAGGCCGCTAGGGTCTAGAACTTCATAAAACACCAGTAAAGTGCTTTCTAGACAATTGGTTTTGATGGTACAACTAGCTCGGCATCCTAGTGGGAATCCCAAGCCCGCGGAGTCTTACGGAGGCCTTGAAATATAATCCCCTAGTCCGACAGAAGGAATATATGGCGGAGAGATTCATAAGTCCAAGAGAGTGTGCCTATACTTGCAAAGTGTAACTAATGACAATATACCAGGATATGTACCATGTACTTAAGAAATGACTCATAGATGAGAAAGGATCATGTAAAACAACGATCAAATCCACCAGTAAAACAAGTTCACCTATCATTTGAAAAATGGATTTAATACAAGAGTATAATGTTTGGCATGAAACTAATCTTAAGTTAAAGTAAATTCTAAGTATTGGTGGCACATGAAATCTACTGGGAATAAATCATCAATAGATCCAAGTTTATAGATATAACACTTAAAATAAGGATAAAACCTAATTATCTAAGCTTACCATATGATAAATAAGGTTATTCTGCATTATGTTTCGGGTTAACATAAATACAAAATTCAGAAAATGAGAAGCGGTCTCGCTATGACCGTTTCATGTTCCCTAGTGGTCTATCGTAGGGCCGCTTATGGGGGTCCGGCGGTATCAGGAAGACCATTTCTTCTTGTCTACTATAATAGCAATAAAACCGAAATATATACCAATTCAGGGCCTATAGATGCATAATAAAACATGGCAACAGGTAAATATAACTTGATAACACCATATTAAGACATGGAGATGTATGGGTAATCATGATTTATTACTTTCATTATTAAAGGTATGAACTATGCATGCTAAGTTAACCCTAGATGCGCAATCAAAATAAAACATGAAATACTCTGAGTACAATGCATAGAAACGACTGCAACTTGAGGTCTTTTACTCCTAAGATCATGTTTAAGCCGTTCATGAGATAACCTACCTCTGGTAGTACTCCTAGACCTTGAATTTCTGACTGGAGGTAGACCCTAGTTTCTCCACGTCCTGTGCTAAATCAGTAACTTCTCGTCTCTCTATCTGCTGATTCTCTTGACCTAATTCCATGAAAATTGGAGGGTAGAGAGAGGATACAAAGGAGAACATAATGTTCTAAAGACATAACTCCTAAATACCTTGTTTAGGGCTTCTAATTTTCTGATCTTCACTGGGCCATCGCACTGGTTCTTGGGTTGCTTGTGCTAATCCAGCGTCTTTGCAAGCTTCTAACTTCTTGTAGGCTTGATCTCCTAAGATGAAAATTTGAGGGCAATTAGACCTTAGTATTATGAACAAAATATTATAAAGAACCTACCTCAAATAATGTTTCCTTACCTTAGTTCTACGCGAGCCAAACGTAAGGGTCGTTCAGGTTGAACTTAAAGTCTATTTATAGGGTTAGCTAGGGTTTTGGAGATTTAAACGAACCTAGAGTCCTAATTAGGAGTAGAGTTAATCCTTAGAGAGTTCTAAAGAGTCATCCATGCCAGGTAGGTTCGATCTAAGGTGATTAGGTCATCCAAGTTCCAAGTTTTTCACGTTTTCTTCCATTCACGGAACTGGGGTTGCCTAGCGGTCTAAATAGGACCGTTTTCCAGACCCAAACGGTCGCCCGATAGACCGTTTGGTGCCGAATTTTGATATAATTAAAACTCTTATTATTATTTATCCGTTATTTATGTAATAAGGAGTAATTATTGCCATAAATTCCGCAAATTACCTAATTTAAGTTTCTATTAATGGGCTTGGGCCTAAAAGACTTAGAAATTGGTCTATGCACCAATTTAAGTTGGGCTAAGCCTTTTAATGCATATAGGGCCTTTAAATAGTTTAAATAATCCTTAATTTCTTCTTAATAACCCAATGATCCTTTAAAATTACTTAGTAATTATATTTTAATTCCAAAAAAATCCTAAGAAAATCTGGTGTATTACACCCATTTTTCTATTCCTTTTCAAAATGCAGATGTTCTGGCTGGAGAAGTATAAGGGTGGAGTTTGCATGTCTATATCTTCAATGGCAGTGTCAATCACAGGAACTGGATCAGAGATATTGGAACTATATCCCAATAGAGGAGTCTAGGTAAATTCTTGTTTTCATCCTTGTTTTTATGGCATTTTTATTCTCAGTCTCCTTGTAAGTTGCTTTAATGAACTAGGTTTCCTCGAATAATTATTGGTTCCTTTTGAGTGGTTCATTGTCAACTCTATTGTTGAAAACATGTGTGGTATCTCAATTGGGTTGGATTGTTATTTAGATTTTTAATGAAGCAAAAAACTTTTTCTTTCCTTCATCAAATGAAGGGCACACCTTGGATCCATACTAAAAGAAGTAATTGATCACCCAAAATGAAAAAAAAATCAGTGTTACTATCCACTTAAAAAAAAGAGAACATTTTTTTGGGTGGGGGGAGAGAGAGTGAGTGAGTGAGTAAGTGAGTGAGAGAGAGAGAGAGAGAGAGAGACTCTTGTGCTTAACTGTATAATTTTACCATGCTTTATCATCCATTTCTATATTGTCACTCTAAAATGTTTGTGTGTTTCAGTTTCTAATACTTTTTATAATGATACATTGTCATTCGAATGATTGAAGCAACTTTTGCATTTGGAAGATATACGAATATGATAATCATGTCTTTGTGCGAAATTTTAAATATGTTGTCCTTTAGCATTTATGTAATGATTGTCATGCTCTTTACAAGTATAGGAGGGACATAGTATAGATTGATGGAAAAGGATTGGAAGAATATGCTAGTTATTTTTCTTTTCCATGTGTTCTTTTTCTTTTCAATGTGTATCACATATGATACATCCAATACTTAGCACCTGAGTTAGTAGTACAAGTTTCTACTCAATTTTATATTAGGAAACATGCCAAAAGTTCAAAGAAGGAAGAACAAATCCATGAAAAAGCCTAACAGTGAAGGATGTGCTCAACAATTTAGAAAAGGCTATTAACTTGCTATCAAACAAGCTTTATTTATAAGATTAACTTTTAAAGTACCCGAGTCTTCAGTACTTGAAATCCAATGTATCTGATATATAGTTTATATCTGAGATCTCATGCTAGAAAAAAAAAGTTCAGACATTTGCTCAACAAAAACATCGGTAATTGTTTTTGGGGTTTAAATGGAAGAGTAGTGGCATGGATGATTAGCAGAGCTATCTTCTCTAGGACGTGGTGTCTAAGGATGCCAGTTAATGTGAGAATCAGACATTCTGACTCCATTGTAATCATGGTTCAGGTTCCATACGGTGGCATACCTCTAGCAAATTTGGTGGTTTGAGGTGGATGGGGAAATTGAGTTCTGCTTTCTGGCAGTTGTCTATAGTATGTTCTTTGGGCTTCAGCTGGGACAGGTCTCTAAGAGACTTGGGCATCGAATCTGTAACCTAGAACACATCCACGGGTGGGATATAAAGCCCATGCGTTTTCAGCTTTCAACGTCAGCTGGGCAGCACATTCGAACGCAGTGTTTCTTGGATGGACCAGGGAGCTGGATTCATTATGCAGTTGGTGATTTTGTGGTGAACTTTGATGTTCCTACGAAGATAAATTTCTTGATGACACAGATCGACTGCACACATACAGAAGATGGCCTTTGTGTTGACTCTGTATTGATTTACCCAAGTGGAGTTTGACCAGAAAAGGTGTTTGTAAATGATAGGCAGTTTCATAATAGAGTGCACTTGATATTATAGCAACACAGATCAGATGCAATTTTTTTTCTTTTTTTTTTGTTTAAAGCTCCCCTCAGCATCTGTATATCAAGCAATATGTAAAGAAGCCTTGGCATTCCAATATTGGCAAAATGTGAGTGTATGGCATTTTTTTTTTTTCTTTTGGGTTTTACAGGGGGAAAGTACAAAAACTCCAGTTCAACCATTGCCATTAACTTCAAGAAGGCAATTTGTATCAGGTGGAGTGGAGGTAAAGGATGCCTTATGGTCATTTATTAATTGTGTGTACTTATGCAAAACTCTCTTCAAAATCTTGACATTCAATGGCTCACAAATGTTTTATTTTTTTATTTGTATAGTGTTAGGTAGAAGTGTTTTAAAATAGCTGATGGTTGATTCTGTGGACGTTGGTGTCTATTTTGTATGGAGAAATGTGGACTGACACTCCTGATGAATGTGTTTAGCAGGGAATAAAAATGCTTTGACTATTACTAGCCTTTGGGCACCTGTTGTTGCTGTAAGTTGCATATTATTGTGCTTAACGTTGGGTGTCTTGAATTGTTAAAGAGGATTCAATTTAGGGTTTTTGCATATAAACCATTGTTAAAAATTAAATTGTTGATTCATCACCCCTACATTTGCATTTACATGCATATCATGAGGATTTATATGTTTTATAAGTCCTTTATTCTTCGATGGTAGTTTTATATGTTTCATTTGTGTTTTTTCTTGTGTTATGACTTATGATTGTATTTATGACCACCTTCTGTCCATTATATGTTAAATTTTGTCATTCGGATTTTTATTGTTAAGCATATTCCATCTGCTTTCTCTTACTGCCTCTTGTAATTTCACTTCCTGAGTATTTGTCATTCAGTCCTTGTGGACAGAGGATGCTGCAATTTCAGTAATGATTTTCTACCAAAAAAATTATTTGAAAGATAAAAAAGAACTAAAGGCTTTTTATGCATTTGTTCTGGAGGTTGAGGTCATATAGACCATGCCAGAGTTCATTCCTAGTATTGGTTATAATGCTTCTCTCGTATACATCATTGGGTTCAGATTCTTCAAAAATGTCAAGGATTAATTTCCTCATTTGATTGCTTATTGCTGCTTCCCTATGTCATTTAACTTGTTTTTAATTGCTGATGAGTGATGGCCAGATTAGACATCCGTAAACATGGTAGTATGGTGCCTACCTATGATCAGAAGCTGAGGTTCCTAGCCCACTGCCCAGTCCCCACCTGTAAAATTGATTGATTTTATGCATGAGATGGTCAACAATTGTTATCTCTACATTAGTTGGGAAAAAGATTCAACATTTATCCTTATGCCCAGTAATTAAGGAAGTTTGTAAAACGATATGTGGATGGGTTATTTGTTTCTATCTAAACTCTATTGATGAGCTATACGGATGGTGAAGTGTTGGAAACTCCCTCAGATGTATGTGCATATTCTTACATCTCGTTTGCAAAATTTGATAATACCCAATGCCACTTTCGAAAGAAAAAGCAAAAGGTCTCTAGTTTTGACACAAGATGTTTTCTCCTTAGTGCCTCAAAGTGTGAGGTGAGGCAAACATTGCAAATGTATTGGCACAATATGCTTCTATTGAAGATATTGTCATCATCATCACTCTTTTTAATTAGTATTGGTTTGTATCATTTGCTTTAGAGATAAGTGATTGGTTGTCGATGCCTTGCAATTCTAAGGACAAGTGCAGCAAGAGCTGCATCAGGATCTACTTTATGCTGAGTTTGGCTCGACCAAGGTCATTGTGTCTGTGTAAGTTTTCTTCTTCTTCTGGAAATCTGAGGGTTCAGTTCTGATGTGATAATCGTCATAGGCTAGATAGATTGTATAGTTCCTTGATGGCAGTTTTTAGTTGGCAAGAAATGGCCTAATTTAAGTATTGTTTTCATGTTTACTTTTGTGATTTTAATTAGTAAGTATTCCATAGAAATTGCAACAATTGCATGGTCACTCTCCCATGGCAGAATCCTGGATGCTTGCCCATTTCCTCGGAGGAAGTTTCACTGTGATTAAGTCTGTTAGTTACATTTGTTGATCTATGTATTTCTCAGTGCCTTTAGTCACTCATTTTTTCCCTTGCAATTATGTCATATGTGTAATTAGATGTAGGATTTTATTTTAGATATATTATGATCCATCTACCTGAAGCTTTCATATGCACTTTGTATTCTATCATTTAGATTTTATAGACCTTCTTTTGTTGCTTGTAATTTTAGTTTGTAAAATTTTCTTGTTTGCTTCTCTGTATTATTCAGATTTGGCCCTAGAGAAAGTAAAAAGGCTATGGAGTATAGTGATATTGGTTGATTGAACTGCAATGTGAGTTTTACAACCTTTTCCACTCTGACCCGCGGACAGTGTTCTGATCTCCTTTGGTCCAAGATTTTCCTCTGTTACAACAATGCATTAAGCATCATTATTTGTTGCCCATTTTTAGGAATCAGATCATAAAGAGTTTTCCTCAATGCTTCATAAGGCTTTGGAGGGTGCTGTTTAATGTCATGCCTGCTATGTGCTGGTACTACTATTATCGATCATCTATTTTGTGATTGCAATATGATTAAAAAAATTCTTCATGCAGAGAGATCTCCCACATTTTATAGTGTTTCAAGTCAAGCAAATGTATGTCTTATGAATTCTCTCGTCTAAAACTTCTCAACCAATTTATCTTGACTATTTCTTTGATGGAATGGAAGACTATTAGAGTTTAGATGAAGTTTTTTTGTTCATATTGATGTGTTCAATAAGTGTAAAAGCCTTTTTTGTTGTGGTGACAGTTTGTTTCTAATAAGTGTTCTTAGTTAATAGGTAGTTTTTGAGAATTAATACATGGTTTTGATTTTTTTATTAATGTGATTTTAGAAGAATGTATCACTTGACATTGATGTGTTCAATGTGAGATTCATATAGGAAACATTACATGAATGTATACAGGTGTTACACAATGAGTATATAAAAAAAACAAAAGAACAATATACCTACGCTTTTTTTAATTGAGACTATTTCTTTTTCCTATATTTTTAATACAATGACGTTAATACTTTTTCAAACGTTTCTTTCACTACGTGGCTAAACTTAATACCTACGTTTTTAGAAACATAGGTATAGTATCTTATACGCATGTGTATACATGTTTTTAACCTAAGCTTTTGTTAGACTATTCTTACGCTTTGGAAGCATAAGTATAGGTCGATCTATAACTACGTTTCATAAAATCGTAAGTATAACCTATAGTCACGCGAGCAAGTATCACGCTTTGAAAGCATGACAAGCAAACGTAAGTAAATGATTTATCTATGTTTTTTGGACTTATAGCTACGTTTTTAAAACGTAGGTAAAGGCTAATTTTCTTATAGTGGATACTTGATCCGAAAATCTGAGTCATGACATAGCCGCTCCCTTCAACCTCAACCACCTCCATCATCTGAGAGCTCTTCCACCTTCCTCTCGTACATACAAGTATTGGAGGGTTATCTCGGAGAAGTATTAACCTGGTGAGAACTTTTTTGTAGGTTGGAGCTGGATAATAAGGTTTCTCTCGGCGTTAGTTACTGCAGCCACTTGGAAGGAGAAGCTAGGCAAGATTCTCTCACGCCCCCTTTTCTTGAAGCGTCAGTCCGACGACGCCTTTCTGGGCAATGAGAAATTCATGCCAAAATCCAAGCATCGGTGAGAAGCAGCGGTCCTAAGCTCGGTCGTGAAGCTCGATCGGCTAAGCCTCCTGCATGTATTTTCCTTTCTTACAAAGCTCTGTAACTCGGTCCCAATGTAAACAAGTACAAATAAAAGTGTTTCACACCAACAGGCCGTAATCAACTGAGTTGGGTCTAGTTGATGGATCGGATTAGGTTTTGTCGACGGCACTAACTGCCATGAAAGAAGGGTACATAATATTTCCTAAAATTGCAAAAGTATATATGAAGAAGACCATGAAATCCGTGAACTGAAAAGAAAGATGATCACCTTACAAATTTATTTTGTACAGTACTCAAGTTCCTGGTCGATGGATAAAAATTGCAACCCTCAGGTTCTGTCTACATGGGAAAGGGAAAGACATTGAGAAGGGTAAGCGCATGCCATACGTGCCCAAACATCTGATCAAATATATGCCCCCTCCATCCTCTGACCGACTGACCCCAAGCAGAAGAAACTACTACACTCCGTTCTCGAGGACATTGGTAAAGATAGCTGCGAACACCTTCTCGATCGGCTACGCCTTCTATCCCTTCTTCTTCGTACACTTCGCTTGGACTGCGAGCGTGTTTGTCGTCCCCGGGCACGATTGATCCGCGCCGTAGGCGTCATAGTTCACCGGCAGCGTGCAGGACGACCGCCCCAAGCAGGCCTGGTTGCACCCATGCACACACACATCAGCTCAAAACGCCAGTGACCCATCAATCACTTGCCCCCTCCCCCCCCCTGGATGGATATGTAAGTATACTTTAATGGAATAAACACATGACAGAAGCGGTCAACATTTGCACAAGAACCTCACCTTCTCCACCACGCTCTTCGTCGACGGTGCGTGGCAGCTCCCAATGGTCAGGTTGCCGCAGACGCCACCGGGATTGCCGAAGCTGGCGAACGTGATCGTTCGTATCACCTTGTTCTCCGGGCACTGCAGGCCGGCGTTGGCCTTCACGTCCTGGATGACGGTCTGGATCTGGCCGTTCTCCCTCGCCCACGACCTGACGTGTGCCGGGTGGTAGTCGGAGACGATGCTGCAGATGTGGTCCCTCCTCACGGCGACGACGACGATCTCCTCCGGGTTTCCCCCAATCTCCTCGAAGATGACCATCAGATTGCCGGTGGGCTTCAGGAACGAGCGGGGGATGTGATACCTGCAGCAGCATCACAGTCTCAGATCAACTCGGAAACCAGCATGCATGCACCAGGGTATGTGCCTCTGTTTGCATGGCGAAGAGGGGATCGATGCTTACATGGTCTGAGATGGCATGCCCAGAGGGGAGAGGTAGGACGGCCAGTAGCGGCCGATGCTCTCGCCATTGATCCATATCATTCCCTTGGCCATGCTCGTCATGTCGATAGCCACGGGGTCATCTCCATGAGGGGCGTCGAAATATTTCTGAGATGAAGAGTAGGAGTGAGGGTGCCGATGAGCATAAGCACCAGAAAATTTTAAGAAAAAAAAAGTGCTGCCTGTTTCTGCTCTTGGTCGATGCACGTCATGAGTGTTGCTAGGTGATCTTCATGATCTTTTATAGTCATGGTTTGCTCGAAACCCCCACTCAACCAACGGCAACTTATATCACGTGAAAAGTAGCATAATATCTTTTTTGCATGTTTCATCTTTAAAAACTCTTTCTGGTAAAGTTTTTCTGCACTTTCACGGTAGTAAGCTGTCATTGATTATTATTGACAATCTTCAGAGCTATTATATGTACAAAAGATCTATTTCTGTGTTCATATACATCGTGAAATTAAAGCAAAGTGTTCGTATATTCCTTGTCCTGTGATCCATCATGTGCCAATGGTTGAAATGTGTATATATATATACATATATACATATACCTTGTACCACGTAATTTGCGTGCCCTTTTTAGCCGGTGTCCAATGAACCTTGTGGGAACCTTTATCGGTGTATATCTCCTTCTTCTCTCCCACCATGCCAATCTGCAACAGTTGGAGGAATTAATCTGTCTGCAAGATAAATCTGAAGCGAATGAAAGAATTTTTTTTAAAAAAAAAACATATGTTTCATTTATATATATATATAGTCATAAAATCGTCGTCTTGTAATTACTTTGTATCCCCAGCCGTTGGCAGACAGATCTAGAGTTCCGAGGTTGAGACCTTGGATGGTCACGGTGTGGACACCAGCCATTCTGCGCTCCAGGTACACCCCGCTATTCTTCATGAGAGAAATGAAAAGAACGTGGACTACTTCAGCAAACCTTCGGAGCTTGATGGGAAGTGGGATGGCCTTGGCCATGAGATATAGAATTGCAGAGGTAGATATATGGTAATTAAAGAAAGATGGTTCTTGATTTCTAGACAACAAAGTTAAATTTTCTTACTGGTAGCCCGACTGTCATGCTTAACAGGCTAATGTGATTTGTCCCTGGTTTAAGACTAGCAGGCTTCGCAAAAGAGAAGGCTTTGTCTAATTTGGTTCCATGCCCAAGTCCTGCAAGATATCAAAGCTTATTACATTAGGTTATTCGATTCAAAATGTTAATGTGGTGGAGAGGACTCTATTCTTTCAAACATATTTTACTTTATCTCTTTTATCAATATGAGACTATTTTTAACATGCCTCCTTACATGCAAATCGACTTGAGCTTTGCTACATAGGATATGACAAGCATGGACTGTGAGGATCATAACTCATGGACTTTGATATCATATCGAAATTAATTAGATTGGGCCAATGCGCTTAAAACTTTTAAGGCATTGGGTGGAGAGTCTCCACTCTTTTGAGCATGTTTTACTATATCCCTCTTATCAAATGTGGGCTATGTTTAACACAAGAGCTGAGAGGAGATCCTCTCAAGTGCAACTATAGAGGGAAAACTAGGTTTAAGTGTGGAGAGAGGGGGTGTGAATATTTGTAAATAAACCCCTTCACATGTAATAAAAAAAGTTTCATTTGAAGGGTATTGTGCAAACCTCCCTCTCTTGCACTGAGGGGATCTCCGCTCTGGCTTTGAACCAGAAGAGTCGTCGGATCCAAACACAAACTAATTATGGAAAGTTCGATCAAGATGAGAGAAAAGAATTTACCGATGTAAACGTCGTTCACAAAGACGTGCATTGCATGCCCAAGATGTGAAACCTGGATCACTGGCTGGATGTCATGACGCATGGGCAGGTCCTGTGACTCCAGATTGAAGCTGAGAAAGACGAAGGACAGTGAATACTGAAGGCGTAAACATGTATAGATAGATATTTAAATGCCAAGGATGTAAAACATTCCCTTGGGAACCTCCTTCGAGTAACAAAGGAGCTTGTATCATCTGTCATTCATATTGCTACTGGAGGGCATTGACTTTTTTTTTAATGTATGTAATGCAAACCTGAGCCATGGAATAGCTCACCTTGTCATGTACCACAGGTAATCTGTGGTGTCCTTTGTCAAGTTCAGGAGCTCCATGGGCTCTGTTGATTTCAAGGAAGCGTCGCGCATTGTGGGGATACTCTCTTGGTACATCTTCCAGTCCTGGCCTTGGTTGGCCCCTTTTAAAAAATGGTAGGTCCTCGCATTGTGTTGGGAATTTACCTGTGCCCGGTCCATGATCAGTAAGAATAAGCATGTATCATGCCCTCTTAGCTAGTTAATTTGTTATTCTAGTTCGAGGTAAATCCCCAAAGCATTGCTTATTAAAGCATGCATGGCGACATGAACCATTATTACAACTTGCACTGATGCCACTATTGGCGGAGGCAATTATATGTTCTAACGATACACATGCTATTTTGCTGTCGATCTATGATATCCTATATATGAATGAAACCATCAGTAGTACGTACCCATCTAAACTGGAACAGGAAGGCAAATTCTAACATGAGATGGAGTTATTTATGTACCCTCTGGGTGTTGTAGACCACAGTCTTGCAGTCGGGCAGGATGCTGATTGAGTGGTGTGGAAGATTATATTCCACACCCCTGAAGACGGCAGTCTTGTCGATCCTGGAGTCGACGTTGGTGAGGAACGCCGCGCACACGTTGCTCCCAGGTTGCTCGTATACATGGGCCTGTAGAGGGTGATTAGAGATCGGCAAAATTACGTACAAATAACTTCAGATCAGGTCCTTCTCTCATGTCGATGCTTAACAAGTTAATTAACGTGCTGAAAATTAAGTAGATGGGGTACCTCGAGGCCCGTTCCCAAGGATTGGGAAGTGACGGTTCCCCACAACAAAGCCTTCCTGCACAATTTCAATGCGACATGCAAGTCCTTCATGTGCCCCCATTTGGGTTCCTTTACGAGGCCTGTGTGTTGCCGAGATAAATTTCAATCCATTAGTGAGGCACAATACATATATAAGAAACAAAAAGCTGATCTGGTCAATTCAAAGGAAAGCACCCTGTTAGTATTTGTGATTCTAAATAATCACAACCTGTTTGACACGTTTATATTAATTAAGGCATTAAAACACACTTATATTATGCTGCTTAACAAGGACTTATTCCGGGCTTAATTAATTTACCATATTCATCAAGTGGAGCCTCGTCATAGTAGCGAGTTGTCGCAAACGCCGAAGCCGTCCTCTCAAAATTTGTACCACCGTAATACTGCAGAAGCATATGGTATTGCAAGGTGAACAGAGAGTACTACCTTCTAATTCGAGTGTGCATGGCACGTATTGGAACGGGGAGTCAGGTAGTGTACCATGTAGTAATTCGCTAGGGTGCCATTCTTGGCCGCGAAGAAGCGGGCCACAGAGTAGGCAAGATCTTCGGCTGACCTTTGAGATGGTGGGTCACCAAATACTCGATATCTGCGATTAAGAGGACATCTTTCTCAGTACAACAACGTCTTCTTAAATGTAACAAATTAAATCGATCAACTGGATAAAGTCTCAATCTTTAGTTTAATTTATTTATATACATGTATATATACATGTATATATATATATATATGTATATATGTATGTATATGTATGTACAGCAAGATAGTTTGAGAGAGGGGGAGAGAGTAAAAGGGAAGTTAATTAGATGAGCTAGAATATGCTCACATTGGTTATCATTTTGATTGTGTGGAGAGCAGAACGATTTTATACAAAGAAGAGGTTTCCAGTACAGTTGCATGAACTTACTGGGCAGTCCAGTTCTCGGTCCAGAGGGACGGTTTGTTAGGGCTGTTGGGGCCTGTGAATGTGTCTCCGCAGTTCCTTCCGTTGCATGTGTTGATCTACACACAACAGAGCGAGTTTCCTTATATTAGCCTCCGAAGTTGACGGTTCAATACATACTTCAATATATATACATCAGAAAGCACAGATCTAAACTAAATCACCAGAAGGGATTTGGTATTCAGTTTTCTTGGCTCTAGAAGTCTTATTTTAGTCGTTTACTTCGTCAAAGGAATTTCGTGTAAAAGTCTTCCATGGGTATAAGAACTTGTCATGTGAAAAATACTTTCATATATATATATATATATATATGTAGACTAGGCGACTGTGGTGCTCACCACTGGATCAGGGGCATCCTTCTGCTTGCACATGATCCATGGGACTCCCGTCCCGAGCCCGACAGCCATGTTGGCCGCCCACTGGACGTATCTCACACCATCGTCTTTGTACGCCAGCATTATATTGTTGTATTCGTTCTCAATCTGTCAAAAATTCACATGAATTCAAATGTTGAGCACTGGTAACTGAGTATGGATAGAGTATAGATGCGCAGGAGAATACTTGATGAGATCACACCAATGATCTAACCTGTGACATAATGATAGGACCACCTTGAGAGGCAAATAGCTTCTCCTGCTTCATCATGTCCACAATCATTTTGGCGAACTTTTGCATATAGTTCTGTGCAAATAAAGAAAGACGACCCATTTAGAGATTCTTTTTAGGTGAGCTGTGTGTGCAAGAAATCATCTTTATCTTCTTTTCTAAATGACCGTGAGACATGGAGGTGGACGCCAAAGGAAGCTATCGATCTGGTTCATATAATTAACTAGGCAGTGTATATGGGAATCAAGCTTCAGATCCAATGGAGTAAAATCACCACAAAAGTTTAGTTCCCATCATATGCCCATCTGCCTGTCTTGGCCTTTTTTGGGGGTCTTAATTTGCTTATGAATTCTACTCTGCACAATGGTTGCTTGTGTTGAGAGTATGAGAACTTGGATGTTGATTGAAGAATATATAACACTGCGTATAATCTAGTGTAATGGGTCTATGACAGTATTCGAGGACTTGATGTCACCTTGAAGGGTGTGTTATCTGTCCGAAAAGTTATGTTCTCCACCTCCCTCAGCCAGAAAGGGAATCCTCTGAAAAGAACTGGAGATGGTTAGTACATGGACTGCTTGTTGACACAAAAGCAACTACATGCATGCCCCTATATAGAGAGAGAGAGAGAGAACTAAGTAATGTTACAGGTTGTTGCATACCCAAAGTTCCATTCAGCCTCGATGAAGGGGCCGATCCGAAGCGTGACATACATGTCATGCTGTTCCACCAGCTTGATGAACTTTACGAGGTCGTACCTCCCTTCGAAGTTAAACTGCAGTGCCCACCATTGACCCACCACGGGTTACGAATATATATATATATATATATATATGTATGTATGTATGTATATGACATTAGAATATTGAAAGGAGAAGATGATTCATGCAGATCTTCTTGTGCGTCTTCTTTTTTACCTGCCCAGGCTGGGGCTCGTGGATGTTCCAGAACACGTAGGTTTGTATCACGTTCAGACCTCCCTTTTTAGCCTTGGCGAGTATCCCTGGCCACATCTGCCATGGTGGGCACCATGCATGGTGAGGGAAATAGAAACCAAGACGTTTCTACGTCTGAAAGAAGAAAATGGAGCCATAAATTATATCATGAAAACTGGTTCATCACCTCTGGCGTGCTCCGAGGGTAATGAATCGAACCCGAGAAGAGGAGCTCCCTCCGCCCATGTATGATCAGCGACCTCGAATCGTAGGTCACGGCCGGCGCCTGGCTCTCATCCGCGCGGACAGTGGTGGTGCCCGGCGAGAGGAGCAGCAGCAGGTAGAGAATCCTCATGGCGCAGAGCCCGCGCCTCGACGCCGTCAACATGATGGCGTACCTCCTCGACGTGCGGTGGCAGCCTACAGTCCTCTACAGGTGTCCCTCTCCCTGATCTATATTCTTGTAGACGGTCATATGACAAGCTCCTCAGAGGAACCCCGGGTGAGGAGGGAGAAGGGAGGATGCCAGGTCTGCTTTTGGACAAGAACTCCACAGACAAATGCCTCCTGGCCTTATAATAGGGAAGGGCACGAGGTTATGGCGGGTAGAGAGGAAGAAGGATAACAGCTGTGCTCGTGGCGCCCTTTCCCAGCTGGCACCTTCCCCACCTCCCTCTCTCTTCCTCCCACCCCATCGCCAACTGGTGCTTCCCTGTGGTCTGAAAGGAACGGAGTTCCCGTAGGGTGCAGTTGTTGACCCGGTTACCGTCCGCTCTCGGCGTTGTTATGAGGATCCGGACGCGTACGTCGAGATCATCTTACTACTTGGCCTGCGCGTCGGTTTCGGATCTGGCATTCTGTCGAACATGTTGCCGTCAGTCTAAAAATGACGAACTTTCACTGTCGTGGCCCTATGATCACGCCCATTGCCACCTTTCCCAGTGCCTTCTATTTGGGTAACTCCTGGGTTGCGTCCAGACTTGGAGGTTTAACTAGTTAGACCGGGGAAGTGAGAGCTGTGCGAAAGAACATCGAGTAGAAATGGTGTGGATGTGAATGTGTGGATATGGAATGTCAATGTCACTTGCAACAATATTCTTGAAGGCTGAGGAGTTATTAATACTATAATTATTTTGCTGTTTGTCCTCTCAAACTCGGATCAGCTAGCTTTGCCTCTGCCATTTTAGTCAGACAAATATATGATTTGTAGGACACAAACACATAGACGTTGAGTGTCAATATAGACACACATGTCAGATATAGTAAGGTTTTAAAAGCAGAACAAAAAGAATATGAAAAATAAATGGATGCAGATATATTTATATGCACCTTTATGTGTATATAGTAGATACAGTCTAAAATTGTGTTTAAGATGTATAACATAAATAAATGTTAGATTAAATTAATGAATCTTAACATTCAAAGAAGTAATTGAAGAATTGTTGAATTTTTTATTAAAATCTTGTTAGTCACATATGCCTGAATGTCATGTCACATCTAAGTATCCTAAATGGTTCTTGTATAGGTCAAAAAGTGGTCCTTCAAACCACGCGCTACACCTCTGAGATTTGTTTGTTAGGGAAGAGAAGAAACTTTCCGAGAGATAAATCTGCTAACAAAGGGAAGGACGCCAGAAGGAGTCTCTGCATGTGATCTCCGGAGACAACTCTCCGATGTCTAAGTTAGACAAGTCCTCAGAAGGGGAGAGGGGTGCTCAGATAGAGTAACGAGTGCTCGGAAGCAAAGGAATGTGCTTCAATGGAAAGAAGGAGAAAAAAGTATGGTGCGTGCAGAGTGTTTAGAGGGCTTAGAATGCTTGCTCGTTGGCCGTTCGGCTAAGGTACTTCTTATAGGGTCTCTCTTCTCGAGCATATTCTATTGTCCACATCTTCTAGCTTACTAGAGGAACGGTTGTTAAGGATCGTAGGATCGTGGACCACTTGGTCTTCCATAGTGGAGGAGGCGTGGAGTCGTAGGTCACCTGCCCTTCTATCTTGCAGAAGGCGAGGGGGCGTGGGCTATCCGTCGATGCCCATTACTCTACCATTAATATGATAATGGTTCCTAGATCATGCGCCACGTGAATCGTGGAGCAATTACGTTCGCAAGGCACGGGCTTGGATCATGGGCCAAGCACTATTGGGCCTTAATCGGCCTAGGTAGATTCTTCCATCCTCGCTAGCCCCCCACTCTCGAGCAACGAGAGTTCTCGGTGTTCGGGAGGAAGTGATGACTAGGAATATGCATCCGCTGAAGTCTTCTATCGTCTTATCAGGTTTTCCTTCTTCGAGAATGTTCCTCGACCTACTCCTCTTAATAGGCCATGTAGCATCTTACATAGAGCTTTCAGTGCTCCAGATGCCATTCTACCTAGGAGTTCAATATGCATGCCACCTTTTGGGTATGACATAATCTTCATCATGACCAAATCCCATCGTTCATGGGAAGGTGGGCACGGCCGGCAACAGTTGCCATTTTTTAAATTCTCCCGCTCCCCTACAACTGTTGATGGTGAACCGTCACATCTTTGATGATTTGATCTCGGTCATTGAAGCCGAAGCATAGTGACCACCTTCCCCTTTTAAATAGGCACGAGGAGGGGCCGTGGAGACATACTTCATCTTCTCCGACACTAGGCTTCCGTTGTTCTTCCTTGGCCATCTTCTACCTTCCAGTCTTCCTGCTTTCCAATGAGCCTCCTTCCTAACACGTCATCATGTCTCAACCCCATAGGAAGCTTCTCCTCTCTAAGGGATTTGACCAGGAGTCTTCCTCCAAAATCTCAAGGGTTCCTCGCAGAGGACCAAAATGTAGTCTGAGCACCTCCGAGGTTCTTGCTCGCCGTCTTGTCAGCCGCATTACTTATCGTATCAGCGTGTTTCCGCGGGTTGCGGATCGTGTCTAAGTGGGTTTCAAATTTTTATATTAGATTTTTGAACCCTTTGATGGTGCTTATGTGGATAATTTTGGGTCCGTGGTGGCGCGTGGAGCAGCTCCAATTTTTCTGGGTCAGAATATATTTTTCGGGGGTTTTTCGGAGTTCGCGTGAATTTTATAAATGGAATAAAAAATATAATAAAATTAAAAATTAAAAACCCTATTTTAAACCCCCTTCTCTCCCCCTTCGTTCTCTCATCTCTCTCCTATCTCACCCTCTCCCTCACTCTTGCGTCTCTCTTTCCCCTCATTCTCACCTCCTGCGACAGACTGCGGTGGGGAGGCCGGGGGTGGAGCAATGGTGGTGGCGTGCGGTGAGGATGAAGGTGGGGAGGGTGCGGAACGACTAGGCGGAGATGGTTGCGGTCGTGGGAGCCGACCGTGTGGGGAGGATCACCATTCTTGGATGTTTCGATGGGTTTAAGGCTTCGAAAAAGGTAGGGGGACGGATCCCTACTCTTCTCGCGTGTTTTCCTCGCGATTTAGTGCCATGGTGAGGCCAAGAGCAGGAGTGTTTCTTGTTTTGGGGGTATATTCATGTTTGGGAATGAGCGACCATTTTCGGCCGATCTAGGCCTTGATTCATGGTTTGAATGTGATTTCTCGGACATAGGAATGTCGGGGATGGATTCCCCATGTTATTCCCTTCGTCCCGTGACGAATAGGGCTTGCGATCGGACTCTGCGTGGACTTCAGTGTTTTTCCATGAAACTCGACAGGAGACGACCACAAGAGTGGCTATCGCGTCCAAAGCTGGGCGGCCAATGGCCTAGCCACCCAGGTTTGCTGGGCGGCCAGGGGTTGGGCCGCCCAGAGTTGCAGGCAGCCAGGAGCTTGGCCGCCCTACCCCCTTCTTCTGCTTCTAAAGCCCATTGACTGGGCGGCCAAAGGGTTGGCCACCCAGGTCCTCTGGGCAGCCAGACTGGTGGCCGCCCAGGCCCTGTTGTGCCTAGGGTGGGCGGCTAGAGGGTTGGCCACCTAACCCTTCTATCCCAGGTCCTCTGGGCAGCCAGACTGGTGACCGCCCAGGCCTATCTGTGTCCAGGGTGGGCGGCGAGGGGATTGGCCCCCCAATCCCCTTCAGTCCGAGGGTATTGTGTTCCTCTGATTTGTTTCCTGGGGTGTTCGTATGGGGTGTAGCTTTGCAGAATGCATGTCTGCATGATCCCTAGTGTCCTACCAAATCCGTATAATTTGAGTGGGCCATCCATATGTGACTTGTGTAGTGTGGGTAGTCATTCTTTTGATTGGGATGACTGTCCTCGCGATAGTTCTGTGACCGTAGAAGGTATTCCCACGTGAGGGCTGTGATCATGGCTAGGTGTCCTCGTATGAATTGTGGGCCAAGGTTCCCGAGTTTTTGTCAGCCACCCGTAGATGGTTTACCAATAACTGGTAGTGTTGTTCCGAGGTTCCTTGTGGTTCAGGCGCGTTCGTATGCATATCCTCGGGTTTTCCACGAGAACGTGGAGGTTAGTGCTTTACAGTTTCACTGCCTGGAGGGCATGTCATGATTGGATCGGGCAAGAGCACCTTGTGTGTACAATGCTCCCTGTAGAGGTGAGATCGTTTGAGTGTATGTAACTTTGTTAGGACAAGTGTACGTTACTGATGGGTGCAGTGGCGCCTACCCCGTGTAAAGTTGTAGGACATGGCCATGCTGTTGGGTGCAGAGGTACAGATCCTAACCAGTCCCAGGGTGTGGTGTGTGTGAGTGTCTCTTCTACTCCTCCCGAGACCAGGGTGTGAGTAGTGTGCGCGCATATGAGGCCTTGGCACAGTATAAGACGTCAATGGACGTATCTGGCCATGTTGTGTATACTCGAGTGGTGGACCCTATGCCAGTGAAGGTTGAGTTATCGACAATGTTGTCATAGCCCTTTCGGAGACAGGCTGGTGTCACCCTATGTAAAGGGCATGGTTCTTTTCCCCGTCCTAGCTCGAGATCGAGGGTTTCTAGTGTCCAGAGGTTCTCCCGAGGGTGGAGGTTGCATGTTGGGCTATGTGGTCTTGTTATAGGTTCCGTATGTGAGGATGGATTGTCCGACCGCGAGAGTCAGGGTAGCATAGAGGCTTCGTGTTTCCTCCGTTTACCGTTATTCTTGTTCTGGCCACTGTTGTTATTTTATTATTGCTACTACTGTTGTTACTGCTTACCGCTTTCGTTGTGGTAGAGATCCACGAGACCCTTACTGAGTCAATGAGATGAGGCTCACTCCCTACTTTTTCAGGTGCGGCATTTCTCCTCAGGGTGGTGCGTCTCAATCGGAGGATAGATAGTTGCCAACTCGCCAGTGCCGGGGTATGCCCCGAGAGGCAGTGTACGTTTATTTTCTTTGACTGTACTCGCAGACTAGACTCTGTAGTTCTTTTATGTTGTTATAAAATGTAATCTTATTTATGCCAGAATAGTAAACTAATTCTATAAATCTTTTTCCTGCTATTGTTTAGAATTTCAATGCATAACCACAACACCCTAAATAACCCTCCCAAGCCTTCCAGCTTGTGGGTGGCGGGTCAGGATTCGAATGGTATCGGATAATTCCTGGTATCCGAATCTTGGGTCGTTACATGTCATGACTCAAGGTTTCTAGATCGAGTATCTATGGGCTTCGGAACATTCCCGTAGGTCCTAAATCATATTTTATAATTAAAATAGAATTTTATAAATATCGTATCTTTGAATCCCCAAATAAGAAATAATAATTACTTTCAGTCACAGTAGCATGACAAGCGAGTTATGCATTTTTCAAGGATCGTGGGGTTAGTTTTTGGTGATTTTCTATTTTTTGGATTTTTAAAACCCCAAAATAAATCATATATATATCACCTAAACCCCCCTCCACTTCTCTCTTCTCTCATTCTCTCTCTCACTCTTGCCTGTCACTCTCCCTCTCTCTTCTCTCCTCCGATGGTTGACGGTGGCGAAGAGGCAAGTAGGCAGAGCGACGATGATGATGTACGGCGGGGATGAGGGTGGGAGTGCGGTGGAGAGGCGTGGTGAACCGTTCGCATGTTTGGAGAACCGGTCAAAGAAGAACGACATTTTCGAAGTGGATCGACATCCCTTTCACGTGAAATCTTTGTGAGAGGTAGGGGGATGGATTCCTACATTTCCCGTGTTAATTTCTCATGAATTCATGCCGATTTGGGCTACTAAGAGTGGGTTTTTTCATGTTTTGGAAAAAATGGCATGATTTGGGATGAGCGGCATAATCCATGCAATCGACTGCCATTTTTTAGTTTGATTGCAAGCATTCGGTGGTTTGGATGTTGGGGAAGGGTTTTCCCTTATTTTTCCCCTCATTCGAGGCGAGTGGGCCATAGTTTGGACCCCACGACGAGGGTCGCATGGTGGTTCTATCGGAATCGGTTGACCGATCTGTCAAATCGGTCGACTATTCGACGTTCAAACATAAAGAAAGAAATTGCCTGGATTGGTCAATCGATCCAGTGCAACGGTCGACCGATCCACTGCATTGGTCGACCGATCGAGTGTCCAGAATGGCCTTTTGGCCCTAATACCCAATGTTCACCCCAGAAATATAAAATATGGTTTTATGGTAAAAAAATAAACATGAAATTGGTCATCCAATGCTGATCGCATCTATAATCGTGGTCGCCAAGGATTGGTTACCCGGGGTTTCTGTTTTGGTCATAATTCGGTGGAGGGTCTTGTGGACGCACTTTTGGGATATGTCTTTTCATTTTTTTATTCAATTCATTTATCTGTTTATTAAGTACGTGGGTGTGTCAGTTACGAAGTGACAATTTATTCGGATTTCGAAAAAGTCGCAGGTGCGCGCTGTCTAACTGATCAGACGATAGTGGATATCGTGTCGGGACAAAAACCCACCGCACCGTAAAGGTCACGACGTTAATTATATCCCCTCGGAGAGGGGAAACCCTTGATTGATCCCCAAGAAAAGGGGCCCTATGGCCTGAAATTAACATTAATAAAATGGAGTATTGAAATTCGTGAATCGCGTGAAAAATGCCTCAAGATGGGGTGGGAACGCTTAAATCATGTTGGTCGCTTACCGACCATTTCGTGTTCGGATGGAAGTCCGTGTTGTAAGCATGACGAAGTGTATTACCAGACAAATTATAAATGTTAAAATAAAAATAATTATCTATATTTTAGAAAGAAAGAAAAAGATAATTGAGTAATGAATATTGACTGTATTCTTTAAGTCATATAAGGAAATCTAATTATCTATTTGTGACTAAATTTAATAAAACACCAAAAATATTTAAGACTTAAAAAATATATAAATAAATAAAATAAAACTCGAGTAATTGATTTTTACAATAAATCCCATAAAATACGGTGAGCTAAAAATAAAAACATTCTCAGGATTGAAACTTACTTCTGATACCAAAGATAACGTTAGTAAATGAGAACCATATATATAAATATATTGAAAGTCCTACGTAAGTATGAGATTAGTAAATAACTAGACTAGCCTAATTTAAGTAATGGGCTTAGCTCATATTTGAATATATACGATTTTAGACTTCCGATGGAGCATGTAAAGCCCAACCCACACACACACATTAAAGGACCTTAACCCAATAGTCAAGAAGGTTTAACTCACGTTTAAACATTAGGAAACCTAAAGGGCTTTTGGGCCTTGTGCGCCTTGTTCCCGTAAGACACCAACAGGCTTGGGGGGACCCATGTTCACGTTCGAAGCATGCATGAGTTGGAGATCAACGGGGAAAGGGGGCTACGGTGGTGGTAAGAAGAGATTAACTTGGGAACTTTGGAACCCATTAAGATTATTACGTGGGAAGTTTAATTCCCATTAAGGTTCTACAGACATATTAGGACTCTAGGGATCCAGAATTCTATAAATATAGCCCCTTCTAACATGCAAAGGCCTTGATGCTGTTGTGCGTTCCGTTGTTGATGCTGTGCGTGTGGGTGAAGGAGGAACAAGGGCTTCTTCCTCTTCTTCTTCCTCTGCTACGACGTGAAGGTTGTTGCGTCTTCCTCCCTGCGACTGTTGCACAGCTACTGCTGTTTCCTCCGTGCTGCTTCCCCTTCCTCCCGTGTCTTCTCTCTTCAAACCAAGTAGATTTTCTCCTAACCAGACTAAACTCTGTAAAACACCAGCAAACCAATCTCCATGACCATGCATCATATTCCTGTTTCCTGCATGAAGTTTACGTTTTCTGCATGTAAAAAGAATTGATAATAATTTATAATTACATCATGTTTAAAATTTTATAACTATGAAACCATAAACCTAAAAGTCATGTTATGTATATTTCAAAAATCCTTGTATTTTTCTCTTAAATTCTATGTCTTTAGTTTCCTCAAAATATTCCCAGTTTAAGAGTGTCACGGTTCATTCCCTAAATGAACAGTAACACGTAACGTATACAAAGCTTGAGTCTACCATTGTAGCCACAGGATGCGTTGCAATGGGTAGTTAACAGAAAGGGCATTAATCAATAATTACACCATCTTTGAAAATTTGTATCTATGAAACCATGTGAAATAAAATTGTAATACGTATATTTTTGGAACCTCCATATTTTTCTCTTAATTTTCATATTTTTAGATATATAAAAATTTTAACAATTTAAAAATGGCACTATTCACCCATGCAAAACAACATTAAAGAATGGAGGTCAAGTGCTTTGACGTCAATTCTTTTGACGATCTATATACGGTTAGAATCATGGTATTTTTCTTTTTATTTTCCTGATATTTTTCTTATTAAATAAAAAGTGACATTACACATTCTTTAAAGAATGTATGTCAATTTCACTGACCTCAATTCCTTTAAAGATTTTCCGATAACCCCCATAAAAAGCCTTATTCTCTTTTGTGCCCTCGTTCACTTTTCCCCTTCTCCTTTAATCTTTTTAAAATCTCATCGTTCTCCTCTATTCTTTCAAGAATATTTATATATATATATAATATCCATCCACATCAATGACACTAATTAAAATTAATGCCTTTTTAAAGAGACGTTATTTTCTGAATTATTAAATTAAATAGAAATAAAATATGAATTGACGTCTTTTCAAAGAGATGTGAATTACTGTTTAATTTATTAAAATAAAATAACATGAAAATCAAGGAATTTACGTCCATACACATAGACGTGACTTAAAGAAATGGTGCCTTCGTACATGGACGCTAGTTAACATAATTATGGAAATTTCTAGAATTTGCGCCTCTCTAGAGAGACGCTAATTTCTAAAAATAACGCCTTCCTGCTTGGACGTTATTTTCTGTTCTTGTGACTTTATCGCGTTTGGACCTATACCGCGGGTCTATTGGCACTGCTGTCTCAAGTCCGAGATGGAGTCCATATTTTCACGAGTTTCACGTTGACACCCTAATTTCTTGGAGATTGAAAGACTCTCTGCCAGATATTCCTTCCGCCGGATTATAATTTCTTTCTCTAAGGCCTCCGTAATTCTCCGCTAGCCTTGGAATCCCTCAAGGCGGCCGAGAAGGTTGTACGTCAAAATCCTGAAAACCTTATTTGTCATGTCACTCTGAAGAAACATGACACCCTAGCCATCATAGAGCGTTATTTCTGGTGTTCTGTGAGAGAGTCCTATCACTGCCTGGAATTGGCGTCCAGGACAGTTGACGCTAAATTGGATATAGCATCCTGTTCAGGTGACGCTATTTTCCCTCGTGCCTTTACTGTTCACGGAATTAGCGACCACCTTAGTGGACGTAGATTATGTAATTAGCGGCGGCCTTAGTGGATGCCAATTATCCTAGATTCATGCATGTCTCGATTTTATTTGAGATTTATCGCCATGTCATCCTTACATAAAGTTATATCCTTGAATTCCCTATTCAGTGAATCTACCTTAATGATCCTACAATGGCTTATTCCTTTGGAATTCTATTGGCTATAAACTATAGTGGATGTCTAGATATTTACATGACTCAATGCCTAGCGTTAATGGGGCCCGGTCTGGATCTGAGAGGAGCACCCGAAACTACTTGTGCCCATGGGAGTTATATTGACCACGGTGTGACATTGTACCGAAGTGCATGACTTTCTAGATTAATATATGACATTTCACTCTCTCGTGACATGAAAATACATGATATTACTTGACGTGCTTGACTCGACATGGTACTTGCTAGAACTTAAATAGCCAATATCTCATAACATGACTTGATATTACACGCCTGATATCCTTGTTAACTTTACTTGATATATCTCGAAATCTTACTAGTTCATCCTTATTATTTCTTATTATTCCACTTCCGATATTATTCTGCGTTCAATCATACATGATCATGGCATATTGCATAAATCATTAATCACTTTAAACAAGTCTGGATTAGAGATATAATTCCCAATGAGCTTTTCGCTCATCCAGCCTACTTTAATATTTTTCAGGTAATCAGGTGGCTAGCGAGGCCGTGACTCCAATGGGAAGGGAAAGTGTGCAAGAGAGCTCCTAAAGATAGATGACCTATGTCTTTTACTTTTCTTGAGTCTAAGTTTGAATTTTGTATTAAGTCTGGCTAGTGTGTCTTTTATTTTTCTTTGTAAATTGTAATTGAGTCAATGAGTTGTAATAACATGTTTATATCAATAAAAATTTATCTTTTGTCAATTTCTGGTCTTTTGTGTCTTTAATTTTTTTTCTAATTGACACAACTGTATCGCTACCACGTTCTGAGCAATACGTTCCGCTGCTATCGGTTCGGGACGTGACAGAAGTGGTATCAAAGCCTAGGTCTTCTTAAACCCTTGGTTTGGCCGTGAGTATGTGTCATTTAGGTCATTTTTCTTATTGTCACCCGGTGAGAATAGGTAGAGCTTGGGGTTAAATAATAAAAGACGGATGAGATAATTAAGTTTAATTATTTTTAACTCTCATAATTCTTAAATAAGATAATTAACCTCCATAATTATTCTTGCAGGGACCTAGATTCAATGGAGGTAACTTGGTCTGGCTTTGTTCCCCAAGTAGCACTCGTAGATATCCAAGCTTATGCGGACCTAGTTAGGAGAGTGCAGTTATTAGAAAAGGCCGCGGAAGAAAGAGAGAGAGTTGAAGAGAAGGAACAAGTCATGAAGTCTAGAAAGTTTAACCAGACTAAGAAGAGACCTAATAAGGGTTGTAGCTCGCAAAAGGGTAAAAAGCTTAAGAAAGAGAATTTTTGGGTAGCTCCGGTAGATTCATTCCAAGGAAGGTGTAAGTATTGTGGTAAGTATAGCCACCAATCGAAAAATTATTGGCGGAACTCTGGAGCAGGTCTTCGTTGTGGAAGCTTCGATCATAAGTAGCCCGATGCCCTATTCCGACCAAGAAGCGCCAAGGAGAGATCCAATCTATAGTGGAAGCCGAATCTGTTAAAGGAGTTGTAAAAGATATCTCTCATCCTTGAGTATGTTCTTTCCCCATTTCGTACATCTTAAATTCATTTACTTGCATGGTTATCTTAGTGATTTGTAGTTCCCCGTTCTAGAGTAGAAGGTGATGAATTTGGGGACCAAATTCTCTTTAGTGGGGGAGGGTGTAACACCCGGTAAATTATAAAGGTTAAAATAAAAATAATTATCTATATTTTAGAAAGAACAAAATAGATAATTGAGTAATGAATATTGACTGTATTCTTTAAGTCCTATAAGGAAATCTAATTATCTATTTGTGACTAAATTTAATAAAACATCAAGAATATTTAAGATTTTAAAAAATATATAAATAAATAAAATAAAACTCAAGTAATTGGCTTTTACAATAAATCCTATAAAATACGGTGAGCTAAAAAAAAAACTTTCCCAGGATTGAAACTTGCCTCTGATAGCAAAGATAACATTAGTAAATGAGAACCGTATGTATAAATATATTGAAAGTCCTACGTAAGTACGAGATTAGTAAATAATTAGACTAGCCTAATTTAAGTAATGGGCTTAGCATATATTTGAATATATAGGATTTTAGACTTCCGATGGAGCATCTAAAGCCCAACCCACGCACACACATTAAAGGACCTTAACCCAATAGTCAAGAAGGTTTAACTCACGTTTAAACATATCAATTGGGCTTGAAGGAAACCTAAAGGGCTTTTGGGCCTTGCGAGCCTTGGTCCGTAAAAACCAACAGGCTTAGGGGGGGATACATGTAAATGGGTCTTTACCCAAAACCCATATTCACGTTCGAAGCATGCATGAGTTGGAGATCAACAGGGAAAGGGGGCTACGGTGGTGGTAAGAAGAGATTAACTTGGGAACTTTGGAACCCATTAGGATTCTTACGTGGGAAGTTTAATTCCCATTAGGATTCTACATACATATTAGGACTCTAGGGATCCAGAATTCTATAAATATAGCCCCCGAACATGCAAAGGCCTTGATGTTGTTGTGCGTTCCGCTGTTGTTGCCGTGCGTGTGCGTGGAGGAGGAACAAGGGCTTCTTCCTCTTCTTCCGCTGCTGCTACATGAAGGTTGCTACGTCTTCCTCCCTGCGACTATTGCATAGCTGCTGTTGTTTCCTCCGTGCTGCTTCCCTTTCCTCCCGTGTCTTCTCCCTTTAAACCAAGTAGATTTTCTCCTAACCAGACTAAAATCTGTAAAACACCAGCAAACCAATCTCCATGACCATGCATCATATTCATGTTTCCTGCATGAAGTTTAGGTTTTCCACATGTAAAAAGAATAGGTGATAATTAATAATTACACCGCGTGTAAAATTTTATAACTACGAAATCATGAACTTAAAAGTCATGTTATGCATTGCAGAGGCGTGATCTCGCGCTGGACCTGAGCTGGGAGGATGATCACCGAACAGTGAACTGCAAGGAAGGGAAATGGATCAGGGGGCCCAGGGATGGTTCCCTGAGGTAAACCCTCCGATGCTTAAGTCAGTAGAGCAATGGTGGAAGCTATGAAGGGCGGAGGAAAGAGAGGCGCGAGATCCCTCTACACCAAGGTGGTGAAGTGGTTCCTGCTCAGGGAATTTCAGATGTGTGTTGGCCTTACCTTTTGTCGGAGAGAGTCCCAGGTTTAAATAGTGCGTCGGCCTCATGAGTCCCGTAAGCTGAGGAGTTTCAGCCGGGAGTTACGTCCTCAATGTTGGCTCTTTATGTCCTCATCGTGGGATCTTTATAGCCTTGAGGGGTCATGGGTCCCTTATCCTTGTAAACTCCTGCTCATAAAGGGCTCTCAACGATAGCGTGGATAAGCAATCGTCGGTGAACCCAAGTATAAAGAGTGTCAACCCTATCCGGGCGATAGGCATAGCTCGGATGAGGATCGGTCGGAGTGGGCGTTAAGCGCTAGCCTTTATCCCGACGAGGGGATAGGTCGGGCATGGGTCTTCCTCCGACCTGACTGACGCTCGGGCCTTCCGAGCCTAAGGGCCGCCGAGGAAGGGTTTGATCCCAAGTGATCTTATTGGGCTTTTTAATTTAAGTGGGCCCTGCGGGACTGTCACTTAGACAAGCTGGGCCTCGTTTGATCCTGATGGACCTAGTTCGGCTGCTCTTAGATGGGTTACAGAAATCTCTCTCTCCACTTGTCCCCCTCCTACTCCCGAGCTTTGGTAAGCTCGGAATAGTAGCCATTAGGGTTTTGGACCAGCGTGGCTCGGGTGGGTGGAGATCTGGTGGTGTTAAGAAGCCACGTGTCGTGGTCACCTGGGCCCGTAATAATGATGATCCTGACGGATTTGAACTGAAGGGCCCCCCTTTTCTCGGAGGTTGGAACGACGTGCCGCCTTCCGCGTGGAAATAAAGGCGTTGTGCGCTTGTCGTCGCCCCAAACTCCTTCCATTTTTAGGGTTTGGCTCTCCCTCGTGCTTGCTTTTGGGGCTCTTTGATGCGTCGTGAGGACATGACGGAAGAGCAGAGACTTGCAGCGGTGTTCGCGGAGTTGGCGCAGATAACTGCGGAGGCAGTCCGACAGCTTCCTCTTCCTCCGGAGTCTTCGGGGTCCCGGGAGCATCTTTCTTCAAGTTCCTCTCCGGATTCCATGGCAGATCAGCGTCCGGATGTCGAAGAGTGGGAGGGCGAGCCTGCGGCGAAGGTGACAATGCCAAACTGCAGTGAACTGAGGGAGGCGGAGGTAAAACGGCTGGAGCACCGGTTTTGTCTGCCCCATAAATTTTATCTCGCCGCGGCTGCCCCGCACGAGACGAGTTTGGATTCTCGTACGGGCCACATCTGCACCTTTCTTCTGTCGTGGAAGGGTGGGTTCTGCCTCCCCTTCGAACCATTTGTTTTTAAGCTTCTCAATTTATTTCAGTTGGCGCCCGTACAGTTGGTGGCCAACTCTTATCTTCTTCTTTCCGCCTTTCGCATCCTCTGCCGTCAATGCGGAGTTCCTCCTTCCTTGGACCTCTTTCATTATTTTTTCAAGTTGAAGGCGCATCCCTCGGCCGGGAAGGGCTTCTATTTCATTCAGGTGAGGTGGAATAGGAGCTGTTAGGGGTGAGCACGGTTTGGTTTGGTTTGGTTTGAAGAGAATTTTTCTCAAACCAAACCGAACCGAATTAAGGTTTCAACCCGAACCAAACCAAACCAAACTAGTTTGAAACCAAACCAAACCGAATTAATTCGGTTTGGTTCGGTTTGGTTCGGTTTGAACCATATTCATCTCCCATTTTATAAATTAGATTAGATTCAAACAACATTAGAGAAAGGTAGGGTAAAAGAATTTCTACCAAATAAAGTAAATATTAAAAAAATAACATACAAAGTTGTAACTTGTAAGAACAAGTTCCATAATATTTTCATATAAAAAATTAAGAACTTCGGTTACAGTAAAATAGAAGGTGATTTGAAAGCTATTTCATAAAGTCGGAAACCCCATTAGAATGGCGGGAATTGGACTTTTTAAATTTGGATTTATAGTTACATATATATTTATATTAATTTGATAAAAATATTCTTAAATTCGGGTTATTCGGTTTGGTTTTGTTCGGTTTCTTGAACTTCAAAACCAAACCAAACCAAAATTTTTAATACGGTTCGGTTTGAACCCAAACCAAAATTTTTTAAATTTCAACCCAAACCAAACCGAACCAAATCGTTTGGTTCGGTTTGGTTTTCGGGTTGAACCCGAATAACGCCCACCCCTAGGAGCTGTGTCTCCTTGGCCGCGAAGGATTCTTCGCACAAGGGGTGAAAAACTCAGTTCTTCTGGGTGGGAATTTTCTCGGTGGAGGAGACTTGGAGGTGTCCCGTAATCCCCAATTTTCACCCGAACATTCCTCCGAGGCAGGACGAGTTTCCCCCATATGTGGAGAAGTATGTGGCCATCTTGCTGGAGCATCGCCGATCCACAGAGGAGCTGGTGACTCCGGAGAACATCGAGCGGTATCTTCTCCATCGGCTAAAGCCGACAGGTACGGACATCATGAGCCATCCTTCTCATCGGGCGATGAGGCCTTCGTTTCTCCTGACCATATCTTTCTTCTATGCAGACACCAGGCGGCCGGCTTTGAAGGAGACCGTAGAGGCGATTGATCTCGGCGATCACTCGGTTGCCGATGAGTCGGCTGCTCCCACAGGTCGCTCTCGAGCTCAAGATAGGGGCAAGGGAATGGCCTGGGAGGGGTCTTCCAGGTCACGGGGGTCCAAGTGCAAGAATCCCGTAGAGGGCATGATCCGGGACGCCGTGAAGGCCAGGAAACGGGCCAAGAAGGCCGGGGCCGCCCCCGCAGTCGAAAGTGACCCTGCCTCGGCTCACCCCTCCGTCGATCATGGTGGGGCCGACCCTAATGGGCGAGCTCTCCCACCCGCCGAGCAAGAGGGGGGCGAGGAGGTTGGGGCTACTCCAGCGGTCGGCGATGATGCTGGCTCGGCTCCCCCCTCAGCCGGAGCCTAGGGGGCCGAGGCTGCCTCTACGATTGGCAGTGGTGCTGGCCCAGCTCTCCCCTTGGCAGGAGCCGAGGGGGCCGTAGACGAGGCAGGTGACGCTAGGACCACGTCCGAGATTGGGGTGTTGATTGAGGCGGGTGACGTTCCAGGTGGCAGTGTAGGTGCCGAACTGGTCTAGGCTGGGGGGTCGCGAGAAAAGGTGATGCAGCCCCAACCGATCAAGGCACGAGGGGCGAACGAAGCCGCAGCTTGATCTGGGCCATCCGATGGGACGCCGACCAAAGAGGGGGTCTCTATTCCGGCAGCCTTGGAGAGGCTCGGCATCCAGGGCCCTCTGTATCAAGTATGTCACGGTATAGCCGCGAAGGTGAAGGGGGGGACACAAGTAGCACTCCCCGTCTGTGGCCCTCGAGACAGTTGTGGAGGGCAGCTTGGTCCTGGCCCAGATGGGGGCCACTCTGGTGGAAGCTTATGCCCGGTCGGAGTTAGAGCGGGCGAACCTGGCCTGGACCCTTGCTGGGTCTGACAGGAAGATGGCTCGGCTCGCCGAGGAGCGTGATGGACTTCAGCGGGAGCTTTCCTCAGTTAGGGAGCTGGTGCGAGCGAGCAAGGTGGTGGCCCGGGCACTAACCGAGCAGCTAGTTAAGGCCTGCGAATCGCTTGAGAGGAATAGCAGGCTTCTTGGAGAGGAGCGCATTATTCGTGTCGAGCTAGATGGCTGGTGGGAGGCCGAGCGTGCCGAGCTGGTGGACCGGGCGGAGGAAGCCAAGCGCCTTCGGCATGAGGCCGAGGCTGAGAAGCAGGCGGCGGAGGCCGAGAAGCAGATGGCTGAGGCCCAGCGGAGGTTAGTCGAGGCGGAGCGGGAGAAGGCCGAACTCACTGGTAGGGTGGGATCGGCCAGGGCGGAGGCGCTCGAGCAGTACAAATGCTCGGAGGCCTACCGGGTCGACCTTAAGGAGGCTGCCCTCCCCTACTACAAGTCAGCACTTCGCCGAGACATCCGCAAGGGGTTCAAGCAGGGCTACGATCATGCCGTCTCTTATGCCGAGGAGCAGGCGTCCGGGATAATCGATTTCCCGTCCGGGCAATGCTATGACTCAGACTTGTCATCCTCCGGTTCCTCTGCTTCGGCGTCGGAAGAAGAAGATCAGGGGGGCTCTTCGTCCGAGGGGTCGCCAACTCCGAATGTCTCGGGAGGGCGCGTAACCGAGGCAGTTCCCACTCCGGTGGGGTCAGTGCCAGGGTCGGCTATCACCGAGGGTGCCGGGGGCAGACCGTCTGAGCCTTCCACTTTCGAGCTTCAGGGTGGGCCAGAGGCCTAATGTCTTTGCTTTCTCTTTTTGTATGTCTTTCCCTTTTTGAAGGAAAACTTTCCTTATTGTGTAAAAAAGGTAAGGCAGTAGCATTATGATGAAGACTTAACGGTTTCGTATCACCATTGCCGTATTTTATTCAGCGTATCTGCAGTAGTTGGAAAGTGCCGATATTTTCTGCGTGGATCTCGCACGATGGTTGGGTGAGCGTCTGACAGGGTGTCTTCCCGTTTTCTCATGCTTTGAATGTTTGGCCGCTTCGTGTGTCCCTCTGGGGCGGAAACGAGGAGTTTGAGGTGACCATTCGTAGGGAGAGGTCCCTTTGGCGTGTTTTCGAGGGGAGAATCATTTAAGGTGAAATAGCCTCCCTTCGTCTATAATAGGTCTGAAGGGCGTCCCTTCCTCTCCACCGCTTAGGGTTTTCCCCGACAGTCTTTCCTCATTCTCTCTTCACGTAGCATTGTGCCATTATATTTGAAGCATGGAAGACGCTCTGGAAGATGAGGCTGCCAATGACGGGGGGCAGAGAATCTTTTTCGCTTCGGGTTTGAAGGGAGTTTGATGGCCGTCGGATAGGTTAGAAGGGGGTTCGACATGCGGAGGTACGTCGCCTTCTTTTATGAGTTCTGGCGGCGCTTGCGAGGGGGGGGGAGATGGTGGATGGATGGGGGCATCAGGCATCCCTGTCGCCCATCCCTTCCCACTCACTCCATGGAGGGGAGGAGGAAGCCAATTAAGCTCCCTCCTTTCCGAGCTTTCCCCTGCCTCCTCGTCCAGCTCTGCTGGTTTCTTTTTCTCTTTCACTCTTCGGAGGGTGCTTGCACTCTCTTCCTTCCAAAGAGTTGGTAGATTGGCAAAGAGGAGGCCTTTATTCGTATTCCATCTTCCCCTTCCTCCATCTCTGTCAACTTGGAAGATAGCCTTCTCCTTCCTAATTCCTCTATCACCTTTGTTCCGAGCTACCCGAGCCAACGAGGTCGACTAGCCTTTATCCGAGCTAGTTTCTACACGAGGCAGAATCAGTGGCTGGACGCAGGAAGGTTAACCGAGTCAGCCAAGCGATGGCCTCATATGGCGGCGTCAGATGGATTTTTACTTTTTTGACATGTATTTTCTTGGCTTCGGCCTTTCTGATGTACAAATAATTGTTTGAATGAAAGAAGAAGGAAAATTTTGCTTTATCTCATATTGCTTACATGACTGGGGTGTTCAGAAATAGAACTTGCGTAGTGTAGTCGCGTTCCAGGTCCGAGGGATGGGCTCTCCTTCCATAGTAGATAGCTGGTATGCTCCTTTCACGAGCGTCTCGACCACTCGGTAGGGGCCTTCCTAGTTAGGGGAGAGCTTGCCCGCCGCCTCAAGTGGTCGAGAGGCTTCGGCTTTCCTGAGGACAAAATCTCCCGATTGAAAGTGTCTATCTCGGACTTTGGCATTGTAGTATCGAGTAAGGCGGCGTTGATATTTCGTTGCTCGGATGCCGGCAATCGGAGTTCATCCGCTAGGTTGAGGTTTTCGAGCAATTTCTGGTCGTTTGCCTCAGGCGAGAAATAGATGACTCAAAGGGAGGGATTGGCAATCTCCAATGGGATAACGGCCTCGGTGCCGTACACCAACTAAAAGGGAATTTCACCGGTTGCCGTTTTGGGAGCCGTTCTGTGTGACCAAAGTACGTTCGGTAATTCCTCAAGCCAGCTACCCTTGGCTTTGCCGAGCCTGGTCTTGATACCTTTTAAGATAGTCTTATTGGCATTTTCAACCAGCCCGTTAGCCTGAGGGTGGGCGACCGAGGTGAAGTGATTGCGAATGTTTAGGTCGGCGCATCTGTCTCAGAAATAACGAGAGTCAAATTGCCGACCATTATCTCTCACTATCACCCAGGGGATGCGGTAGCGACAGATGATCGACTTCCAGACGAAACTCCAGACGACTATCTCGGTGATTCTTGCTGTGGCTTCGGCCTCGATCCATTTGGTGAAGTATTCGATGGCGACGATGACGAACTTCTTCTGGGCTTGAGCCGTGGGGAACGGCCCGAGGATGTCGATTCCCCAGCGAGTGAAAGGATATGGCTCAGCTAGGGTAATGAACTCCATTGCCGACTGATGGACCAAGTGGTCAAATCGCTGGCATCGGTCGCAGTGAAATATGTAGGTCGAGTAGTCACCCTACAGAGTGGGCCACCAATAACCTTGCCATAGCAAGATCCTGGCGAGCGACCTTCCTCCTAAATGCGCTCCGCACAGGCCTTCGTGAACTTCTTGAATCGCTCGGTTGGCTTCGTCAGTACTGAGGCACTTCAGGAGAGGACCGAAGAAGGACCTTCGGTAGAGAGTGCTATCCAGAACGATGAATTACCGAGCTTGGTACTTCAATCTTCGGGCTTCCCGGGGGTCGGGAGGCTCCTGAGAGTCTTGGAGCCACAGCAGGTAGGGGGTGCGCCAGTCGCTTGGGGAGGCCGGGTCAACAGCCAGGAGCTCCGAATCGATGCTCGGTGGCTTTATCTCTTCGAGAAGGACCGATCGAGTACCCTCGGGGTCTAGAGAGGAGGCCAGTCGAGAGAGGGCGTCCGCTCGGGAGTTTTCTTCCCGAGCTATTCGGACTACTTCAAAACTCTCGAACTGTTGTGCCACGGCTCTGACCAACTGGAGGTATTTGACCATCGGTGCTTCTCGAGCTTCGTAATCGCCATTGACCTGGCTAGCGACTAGCTGGGAGTCAGTGTGAATTCTGACTCGCTCAGTCCCCAGCCGCCGGGCCATGCGGGCTCCCGAGATAAGGGCTTAGTACTCGGAGGCGTTGTTGGATGCCTAGAAGTTGAACTTCAAGGCATATTGCAACTCTGCTCCTTCGGGGGACTTCAGAAGGATTCCAATGCCGCTTCCGGCTGAGTTAGAGGATCCGTCGACGAACAGTTCCCAGGTTGGCCCGAGCGCGGACGGAGATTTTTCTTCGGTCGGGATAGTGCTCTCGGCGATGAAGTCAGCGAGCGCCTATCCTTTGATAGCCGAGCGGGGTCGGTACGATATATCGTAGGCCCCGAGCATGATGGCCCACTTGACGAGACGTCCTGAGGCTTCAGGGTGAGCGAGGATCCTCTTCAAAGGTTCGCTGGTCAGCACGGTGATGGAGTGCCCTTGGAAATAGGGTCGGAGGCACTTGGCCAAGGTCACCAACGCCAGCACGAGCTTCTCGATTGTGGGGTACCTTCTTTCAACCTCGTTGAGCACCTTGCTGGTGTTGTAGACCAATCTCTCGACTCCCGAGTCATTTCTGACCAGGACCGAGCTAACTGTAAATGGAGTTGCCGAGAGATAGAGATGCAAGGCTTCACTTGGGACAGGCTTGGAAAGCACCGGGGGTGAAGCCAGGAACTTCTTAAGCTCGGCGAACGCCCTTTGGCATTCCTCGTCCCACACGAACGTAGCAGATGTCATTTTGGGCCCCCTCAACAGTTTGAAGAAGGGTAGGCATCGTTCGGCCGCACAGGACAAGAATCGGTTGAGCGCGGCAATGCGCCTAGTAAGGCGTTGAACGTCTTTGATACAAGTGGGTGGGCGCATGTCCAGGATGGCCTGGACCTTGTCGGGGTTGGCCTCGATCCCACGCTGGGTGACTAAGAAACCCAGGAATTTCTCAGATCTTACTCCGAAGGCGCACTTGGTGGGATTGAGCTTCATATTGTACCTCAGGAGGGTGTTGAAGGTCTCAGTTAGGTCGGCGAAGTGATCCTCGACCTTGGGGGTCTTGACGAGCATGTCATCAATATAGGCCTCGACGTTCCGGCTTAGCTGTCTTCGAACATATGATTGACCAACCTCTGGTATGTGGCTCCAGCGTTCTTCAACCCGAAAGGCATCCAGGTGTAGCAGTATACGCCAAAGTCGGTGATGAAGGCGGTCTTCTCGCTGTCTTCTGGATCCATTCTGATCTGGTGGTAACCTGAATAGGCGTCCAGGAAACTGAGTATCTCGTTGCACGAGGTTGAATCAACCAGTTGGTCGATGCTCGGTAATGGATAGCAGTCCTTTGGTGTAGCCTTGTTCAAGTCGGTGAAGTCCATGCACATTCGCCACTTTCCCGAAGCTTTTGGCACCAGGACGACGTTAGCCAGCCACGTCGGGTATAAGACCAGTCTAAAAAGACCAGTCTTTTGCCCCTTGGTGACTTGCTCCTTGATTATCGCCTACTTCTCTGGAGTGTACTTCCTTCTGCGTTGTTATATGGGCTTCACGTTCAGGTCGAGTTTGAGCTTATGCATCACCGTTTCTTCCGGTATTCCGGGGAGTTGGTCATCAGACCATGCAAAGACTTGGATGTACACAGAAAGAAACTCTTTGTATTGCTACTGAACCTCAGACAGTAGGTCGGCTCCAATCTTTACTCCTAGGGTCGGGTCGTCGTTTAGGAAAACCGTTAGAAGCTCGCCTCCAGGCTCGGAAGTTGCGGGTTTTTCCTTGACTTCCCGGGGACCCTTGTTCTTCCCGTCCGGCCTTGTGGCTTCAACCGAGATATTATAGCACCTTCTGACCGTCGCCTGGTTACCTTGGACTTCCCCCATCCCGTTTTTGGTGGAGAACTTCATCTTTTGGTGATAGATAGAGGGCACCGCTTTTGTTCGGTTAAGGATTCCTCGGCCGAAGATTTTGTTGTATGCTATCATACCCTTGATCACTATGAAGTCCACCATGACCGTAACAGTTTTGGGTGGGGTGCCGAGAGTAACCAGCAGGCTTAGGGCTCCCTCGGGATAAGTGGCCTGGCCATTGAACCCACAAAGGGGGGTTCGGATCGGGAAGAGTTTAGACGGATTCTCCCCCATCTTAAGGAAACATTTGTAAGATAATACATTAGGGGCACTTCCATTGTCAACTAGAATCCTGTCTACGTTATAATGGTTTATTGTGGCCGATATGACTAGGGTGTCGTCATGCGGGGTGGTCAGCCCTTCCAGATCTTGGTTGGAGAAGACTATGACCTGGGGCTCACTTGGCGGGGCCTTGGGAGGCTCGACAGCTCGGCTTGCCCGCTCAGCATGACGCTTCCTTCCTCGGCTACTGTCCCCTCTTGATGCAGCTCCTCCAGCGATGACGTTGATGTGGACCCCGCGAGGGGCATTGTCGATTTCCTCTAGGGCGCCTCGATCTTCCACACGCCCAGTCACGAACCGGGATAGGTGTCCCTGGCGGACGAGGGGCTCGATCTTATCCTGGAGCTGGTGGCAATCGCCGGTGTGATGCCCGTGGTCTCTGTGGAACAGGCAATGCTTGCTGCGATTACGTTTGTTTGACCTCATTGGCTCGGGTTGGCGGAGGAGGCCCGAGCCTTTGATGTCTTCATATATCTCGTACACCGGAGCGGTTAAGAAAGTGTACCACTCGTACTTCCAGGATGGTTCCTTGTACTCTTCGTCTCGGTTCCACCTTTTTCCTTGGCCCAAGCTTGACTCGAGTGCCCGCTTCTTGTCCCCCTCCATACCCGAGCCGGTTGCGCCTCGGCATACGCTGAGTACTTCTTCGCACTCGACGTGGCGCAAAGCCAGAGTCACTAACTCGGCAAGGGTCGAGGGAGGGTGGAGGACAAGTTTACGGCGGAGGTTCTCTTCCCGGGTGCCCCCGGTCAGCGCGGTTATGACCGAGGCTACATCCAGGCGGGAGATTCTCAAGGGTTCCGACTTGAATCAGTTGATGTAAGCCCAGAGTTTCTCCCCTTGCGCCTGTTTGAGAGCCAATAGCCCAGCTATCGACCTTGGGGGGCCGCTACCGGCGAAACACTCCTTAAATATTCACCCGAATTGCTTGAAATCCCGGATGGATCTGGGAGCGAGGGCCCGGAACCATGCTTGGGCGCCTAAGACCAGGGTGGTCACAAAGGCTCAGCACTTGATGGCGTCGGATGCTCCGTGAAGGGTTATCAGGGCGTCGAAGCTGTCAAAGTGGTCGGTCGGGTCACCTTGGCAGTCGTAGGACTTGAAAGTCGGAATGGAGGTTCTAGGAGATACCTCTGCCTTCAAGATGTAATCGGAGAATGGGGATTTCTCCTCGTCCTCTGCTGGAGAGACATTCTACAAGGTGCGTAGGGCGCGCTCTTGTTCTGTGAAACGTTTCTCAAATTCTTGCAATCGGAGGGATAACTCCGGCTGTCGCCACGTTGTGGGGCTGGGGGACTTCCTTGGCGCTCCCCGTGGGCTTCAGTCTCTAGGTTCGGACGGCGTCCCCCAGGTCTTCCCATTTTCGGCGTGGAGGAGGCCTCTTGCTCTGGGGGGGGGGGAGGGGGGGCTTGTGAAGGTCCTCCTGACCTGTTACGGATAATCTGTCGGCCTCGAAGGGTGAAGCGGCCTCCGGCAGTGTGCTGGGACGCGTTCTCTCGGGGAGGGCTCTCCGGAGGGGCGCGTGACCATCCTTCCCTGGCCACCTGGGTCCTCATGAGTTCCACGAGGATGTCCAGTTTTGCATTGAGGGCTTGGAAAGCGTCAGCGCCCCCGTTGGGTAGTAGCCCCACCGCCGTGGGAGGAGGGGGTGGTCCATCGGTTGGGGTGTTGGCGTTGGAGGGAGGGTTTTGTGAGGCCTGAGAGGGGCCTTCTCCTGCTGCCACCATGGCCATTCCTCTGTCGCCGGCGAACCTCCTCTCTAAATTTCTTCGCACCATATTGGCTCTTTGGTCGTTTCCCACAGACGGCGCCAGATGAAGAGGCGTGATCTCGCGCTGGACCTAAGCTGGGGGGATGATCACCGAACAGTGAACTGCAAGGAAGGGAAACAGATTAGGGGGCCCAGGGATGGTTCCCTGGGGTAAACCCTCCGATGCCTAAGTCAGTAGAGTAATGGTGGAAGCTATGAAGGGAGGAGGAAAGAGAGGCACGAGATCCCTCTACACCAAGGTGGTGAACTGGTTCCTGCTCAGAAAATTTCAGGCGTGTGTTCGCCTTACCTTTTACCGGAGGGAGTCCCAAGTTTAAATAGTCTGCCGACCTCATGAGTCCCGTAAGCTGAGGAGTTTCAGGCGAGAGTTACATCCTCAATGTGGGCTCTTTATGTCCTCATCGTGGGATCTTTATAGCCTTGAGGGGTCATGGGTCCCTTATCCTCATAAACTCCTACTCATAAAGGGCTCTCAACGGCAGCATGGATAAGCAATCGTCGGTCAACCCAAGCATAAAGAGTGTCAACCCTGTCCGGGCGATAGGCATAGCTCGGATGAGGATCGGTTGGAGTGGGCACTGAGCGCTAGCCTTTATCCCGACGAGGGGATAGGTCGGGCATGGGTCTTCCTCCGACCTGACCGACGCTCGGGCCTTCCGAGCCTAAGGGCCGTCGAGGAAGGGTTTGATTCTGAGTGATCTTATTGGACTTTTTAATCTAAGTGGGCCCTGCGGGACTGTCACTTAGACGAGCTGGGCCTCGTTTGGTCTTGATGGACCTAGTTCGGATGCTCTTAGATGGGCTACAGAAATCCCCCTCTCCATGCATATTTCAGAAAATCTTGTATTTTCTCTTAAATTCTGTCTTTAGTTTCCTGAAAATATTCATGGTTTAAAAGTGTCACTATTCATTCCCTAAGGCCCCGTTTGAAATGCGGGATGGCGCAGAGGGTCGCATGCACTAACCGACCTTAATTAACTATTTTGTGTGTGAGAGTAAAGTGAGACCCACACTGGATACCCCATCATGTTACATTATCCTGTTACCAAAGTTGACCTAAATGAACATTAACACTTAAACATGAACAAAGGTTGAGTCTACCATTGTACACAAGATGCATTGCAGTGGGTAGTCAACAGAATGGGCATTAATCAATAATTACACCATCTTTGAAATTTTTTATGCACGAAACCATGCGAAATAAAATTGTAATACGCATATTTTTAGAACCCCCATATTTTTCTCTTAATTTTCATTTTTTTAGATCTATGAAAAATGTAATAGTTTAAAAGTGTGCAAAACAACATTAAAGAATGGACGTGAAGTGCTTTGACGTCAATTCTTTTGACGATCTTTAAAACTTTATATCTATTAAACCGTGCAAGATAAAATCTTGATATGTACACGGTTAGAATCCTAATATTTTCTCCTATTTTTTATATATTTAATTTCATAAAATTCTTATTAAATAAAAAATGACACTACCAATTCTTTAAAGAATGTTAGTCAACTTCATTTAGGTCAATTCCTTTAAAGATTTTCCAATAACCCCCATAAAAGTCCTATTCTCTTTTGTGCCCTCATTTACCTTTCCCCTTCTCCTTTTATCTTTTTAAAACCTCATCCTTCTCCTCTATTCTTTCAAGAATATTTATATATTTATATAATATCCATCCACATTAATGACACTAATTAAAATTAACGCCCCTTTAAAGAGACAATATTTTTAAATTATGAAATTAAGTAGAAATAAAATATGAATTGATGTCTTTTCAAAGAGACGTGAATTCTTGTTTAATTCATTAAAATAAAATAACATGAAAATCAAGGAATTAACGTCCATACACGCAGACGTGACTTAAAGAAATGACGTCTCCATACACGGATGCCAGTTAACATAATTATGAAAATTTCTAGAATTGGCGTCTCTCTAGAGAGATGCTAATTTCTAAAATTAACGCCTTCCTGCTTGGACGCTATTTTCTATTCTTGCGACTTTATCGCATTTGGACCCATAGCGCGGGTCTGTTGGCACTACTGTCTCAAGTCCGAGATGGATGTTGTGTCCCTGTGTTTTAATAATGTTTAAACTACGAGTTATATATATTCTTGATGATGGCATTTCCATTTTGTTTTTAAATTGTGTACAGAACAAGTTGGCTGAAGAAACTTCAGATAAAAATATGCTCTTTTAGTTGAAGGTGCTGTTCAAAAGTCGACTTCAAACTGCTACAAGTCGACTCCAAGGTCACCCTTCAGTCCTGAGCAACAAAGGTGTCAAATAGGCTTATACGGGTGATAAATATTGAGTAAGGGTGACAAATAGCTCTAATATGGTGAAAAATAGCTTTGCATGAAAGAAGAAGAGCTAAGAAGAAGAAACCTAGACTTCAGCTGAAAGCCAAGACCACCTGCTACCCAAGGCGGTAAGGCGACCATTTATATCGATTAAGGGTGACAAATAGGTGGTCAACGGTGTAAAATAGAAGCTTGGGTTGACAAATATGTCAATAAGAGTGAAAAATGGCTCGTAGTGCTGAAGGAGTTAAGAAACATCAAAGTGGCATCGACGCCATAAGGCCTTAGCGTCGACACAACCACGTTGAAGCCTACAAGGTGAAGAGAGCTGATTAATGGCTATGGTTTAAGGGTGATAAATGGCTGATCAAGGTAGACAAATAGCCGATATCTATGACATATAGGTCCATAAGGGTGTAAAATAGGTTGTAACGCTGGATGCTTGGAAAGCCTTGAAGGCCTTAACATCGACGACATAAGGCCTTAGCGTCGACGCAGAGTTTATAAAACTAAGAGAAGATGAAGAAGAGCTTATTCCGTTTGAAGACGGAATCAACACTTGTCAAAGTGGACTTAGTCAAAGTCAACACCAGTCAAGTGACTCCAGTGAACTTCATCAACTGTCAAGGTAACTCTGGTCCATAGTCAACCCTAGTGATAGTCAATGGTCAATGCAGTCAAGCCTAGTCCAAGTCAATAGCAAAATAGTCCACAAGGACAAGTCAACAAAATTGGGAAGTCAACATGGTCAACAGCCTTGGGTCAATACAGTCATTACTTGAGGTCAACATTTTCTGACCTCGGAGTCAACACACATGAGCCTGAAGTGTTCTGCCAGCAGAAGAAGACAAAGGTGAAAAATGGAGCCTTAAGTGTGACAAATGGAGCATCAACGGTGTATAATATACACCTAAGGGTGACAAATAGCTTAAGGCGATGGCCCAACTAAGGAACAAAAAGCCTAAGGCAGCGGCTCATGCGCCTAAGGGTGACAAATGACTACCTAGCGGTGACAAATGGGTTGTAAGGGTTACAAATGGCTAAGTAAGGGTGTATAATGGGCAACAGGCCTAGACGCATGAAGATTCAAGAAGCAAAGTCGACTTCAATGGCTGTACAAGTCAACTTCAGTTGTATGAAGCTCGCAAGAAATTGAAGATGACTATTCTTGTGACGACCCACACTCTGGATACTGGGTAAACCCGATACCACTTGGAACTTGCGAGGCCTCCCAAGAGCGGAAAAGCTCCGAAGGGATAGAAAGATATGTGAGAGTATATTGAACTTCCAGATAAAGCAGTAAGCAATTAAATTTCAATGATCATGATTGCTAAAATAGCAGAAATAAAATTATATTTTCTATAACAATTAAAACTAATAGAGTCCAGTCCAACAAGAGTACAATACAATAGGAAAGAGAACGTACTCTCAAGTCGGGGGAAGCTCGACACCGGCAAACGCTGACAACTAAGAACCACACACTGCACCTCCAAAGCACGAGGAAGAACAGCTACACCTGAAAAGTCAGGGGTGAGCCTCGTCTCACTGGCTCAGTAGGGATCCCACAGAACCCTACCACAAAACAACGCAGTAACAGTAGTGCTAAACTAAAGCAAAGCAATAACAGCAGGAGTAACAACAGCAAAAGTAAAGAGGAAATCCATACCACAGAAACATGACAGTTGACCAAACCTTGGCCTTCTAAACTACTCCAAATAGCAACAGAAAGGCAAACCCCGATCTCACAAAGTCTGGCGTTACCGATCCATTATCAAATCACAAAACCCTACCAAAATAGGTAAAGGCCCTACAAAAGACCCACGGTTAAAGGCACAAGACATACACGATCTCACCATCGTGTATGCTACACTGACCTCGGGTAAAGCCAAACACAGACTACCTGGACAAGTCACGTCAACCATGACGAAAACCAGTCACGAAAGCCACAAGTCATGCGTCAAGTGACAGAAGTACCTTCTCACTAGAAGTAAAGGCAGATGCGTCCACTAACGTCTTACACTACGCCTCAAGCATCTCCCACTCACCTCGAACGCGGTAAATGAGACACTCTACAAGAACCAAGTACAAGGAACTACAATAACGAGTGAGTAGTCAAGGTCACACCCATCGACATTTGTCCAACGCCCTTGACCACGTGTGCACACACAAGTTCAATGTCTTGAGCCAGGCCTCTAGCTGGTTTTCCCCTCTTGTAGGACTCTCACGGTAAGACAAAGGGGCCCACGACAACCAGCCTACAAACCGTCTTAACCAGGACTCGCCCCGCCACCACTCCCAGGTGGGCCGACACCCGAAGTGTCGTCAGGCTACGACTAGCGGAGGATCACTAGACACAGAGACTCAAAACAGTGAACATCGAAGTACAAACACAGTAAACACATCCCTATCGCTTGTACTACGTAGCACAATGTAGTATACAACTGCTATCAGACTCAAGACAATCAACTAGACCTGCTCACAACAATCCTTGAGTCATAAGACTCAGGTCAAGATCATAGCACATATCACAGCAACACGCTGTTAATCAGCCTAGTCCCTAAGCCAAAAACCACTGTAAAACACATTATGGAAGATGGCACAGAACAACTGGATCCATAATAGCAATAATGATAACAATGAGTCCTCGGCCTCCGAGCCACACAACAGACTCATAATTCTGCATAACATGAAACACGGAACATGAGGGAATACCAAAGCCCTCAAACACATGGACACGCAAACTGAGGTAAGGCAATAGCTCTAAGCATCCAAAATCATGTCTTGATCCTCACAGGATAGACGAGACACTCACGAGGTCACGTGTCAACCACTGGGTCACAAACGGGTTGACCAGAAACTATAATGACCCTCAAAATAATACAAAACACTGCTCGATACAGTGGTACTCCAGAACACCCTATAACATGGTAACATCTCTCATAGGACGTCCAAGACATCCACGGAACAATGGGCTAACCAAGGGGTTGAAGCCAAGTCAACCGAAAACCAAACCACCACAAAAGATCACTCTGGATAATTGGCAATCATCCATATGGCCGCTAAAAGGAATGGCGGTCATAGCCTGGCCGCTATTCACAGAGTTGAACTAGCAGGAAACGATCTTCCTCAAGGCCGCTAACATTAATTGGCGGTCCTCATTAGGCTGTCTCTAGGATTTGGCGGTCATGACCGGACCATCATATCCAAGCTGCCTCGAAAGCTTCTCGAAAAGCACAATAAGTCATCCTTTTGGCGGTCCTTTGCCTGACCGTCACTTCATAAGGCGGTCAGTCGCAAGGCCGCTACTAGGAACTGACTTAAAATAGTGAAAACCAATTAACGGTCTCCCTGGGACCGTTTCTCGGGAATGACGGTCACCCCATGGCCGCCAAAGCCACCTAACAGTCGGGAGCTAGACCGCTAGCCCGAACTGACTCAAAACGCCAAATAGCGGTCGCCCAAGGGCCGCTAAACCATAGTTGCGGTCGTTCACGAGACCGCTAAACCAAACCGATAATGGAACTCTGCCTAGAGGTCGCCAGAGGGCCGCTAAGCACAAATAGTGGTCACTAGTAAGACCGCTAAACTATTCCAGTGGGAAAACCGTAGGACTACCCAAAACCCGGTCTTTCTACGCCCCAATCACGTCTAAATGACGGGAAAACAACCCAAACGTCTTTATCAACCTTCCACAAGTCGGAAGGGATCAAACCATCCACGAAACGACAAGAAATGAGCGATTTCTACAAATCCACCTAAAATGACTCACGGGGGTAACCGGCCTCCTACTGGCCCCAAAGCACATCCAAATGCAGTAAAACTGGCGAGAAATGATTCCCAACATGCCATGGGTTCAAATGAATATATTTAAACTACAAACCATCCCCTAGAATGACGAACATGGCTCACCACCCCCCCCCCCCCCCCCCGAAGATGCATTTCGCCCAAAGATGGCAAAACCCGCTCAAACTCACACCGTTCGGCTCCAAATCGCGAGGAAATGCAGGAAAAGAGTAGGGTATCTATCCCCCTACCTCCATCGAAGATCTCGTGAGCCCAAATGGCCAAACCTCGCTGAAAACAATCACACGAACACCCCACGTCAGCTTTGAATCCACGAACGGGATCGCGCCAACGCCACACTCCGATACTCGCACCATTACTCCTCTGGTCATCTCCACGCCGTCACCGCCTCACCCAGCTCCACGCTGATCACGCGCCCGGGGGAGAGGAGAGAGAACGGAGGGAGAGAAATGAGAGAACGTGAGGAAGGAGAGAGGAGAGAGAACGGAGGGAGAGAAATGAGAGAACGTGAGGAAGGAGAGAGGAGAGAGATAGGGTTAAGAAGAAAAGGAAAAATAGGAAATTAGTAATTTTTTGAAAATCCGATTTTTTGCATGAAATTTCACAAATTCAGAAAAATATGAAAAATAGTCTTCGCGATCCTCAGAACGAACACAGCGCACCTGTAGCGTCCCGGAGTCACAAAACTTAACGGTTTACTCTCTACAGGGTTCCGCAAGTTATACAAGAGAAAAACCCGAGTGGATCGTAAATCACGTATCAGGACCCACGAAAGCATTCCGAAAGCTCTCTAATTCTGATCCGAAGAATCCAAGATATTACAGTCCTCCCCCCTTTTAGAAATTTCATCGTCAAAATTCAAGGAGTCAACAAGGAACAAGGAAGAACAAACCCAAACAGATGGCTATGCTCTCCAAGCATCAGCCAAACCTCAAACACAAAACACGATTCTCAACAAACACAATTCAGAGGGACACTGCCAGACCACAATCGTGGGCACACGCTCCGGATTTCAAGGCATATCGATCCATAGAACAAGCATGGCACATAAAGGAACACAAATCTGGCACCTCTGAAATATTATGGCATCATCGCAATCGTCTCACAAGGGAAAGGAGACATGACCCATGCCACGAAACATCTACCGATAAAACACACAAGCATCAGCTTAGAAAAGGAAGCGTACTCCTCTCAGCCGACTGCTCCAACCATCGACTTCCGCACTATGAACAATAACAAAATTGGCATGCAGAATGCCAATGACAATACTAGACCACAAAGCACAATCAAGTCAATCCTCACTCAGACATCACATCTGATTCGAGTTACATGCCAACTCTACCATGATAAAAGAGTACAGCAAAACCAACCGACAAGGCCCCTGTCCACACCATGCCAAATCAGACTCACAGGGAACTCCTCCCAAGTTGAACACAACCACAAACCAACAAACAACAATACCTGCAGAACTCTCGGCCCCGTTCTCAACACAGAACCACGGGACAACTACAACCTGGGTCACATCAAGACACAATTACAGCTGAACACACGGCTGACATATACAAGCTGCGCAGCTCACCAACAAGGACCTGTGAACACCTAAAAAGATGATCATCACTCCGACATAAAAGGATAGAAGATAGAAAACTAAATAAAAAGGGGAGCAAGAGATTGCTATATGGAGGGTGATCGCCAGAGGGGTTACCTCAAAAAGAAGGGAGATTGATCGCGAATACCTGATGAAAAACAATGATGCAGGATGATTGTAGATTTCCTCCTCCTCCTTCTACCGGCCGGCCGATGAAGGGGGTTTTTCTTCTTGATTACCCTTAAACAAATCACAAACAAACAAGATAAAAAGGGATTAGCCAAGTGTGTGTAGTATCAAATTCATAATAAAGATGAGCATGAAAATCATGTATAAGAACACACCTTGTTGGGTGTTGCCCTTTAAAACCCCTATGCAAAGGGTGGGATAAAAACAGATGATGAATGATATGCAAATATGGAGGTGTGGAAGAGTTTCACTGTGGGAGTCTCAACGTGGTTGAGAAGAAAGTTTGACAGCATAACAATGACTAAAATGAATGCATGCTATTAACACAAAAGAATAAAGCAAGACAAAAACAATCAGTGGGGCAAAGAGGCAATAAGATGGAGAAGCCTGTCTGTGCATTGGCTTTGATATGCATTCGGGAGGAAGCTTTCAAGAGCTGAAACTTTTGGACGTGGGGAACTCCCTCCTATGCCAAGCAACAACAACATCTCCCTGTTAAAAAATCAAAAAAAACCCCTCGAACGAGAGCCGCAAAGCTCTATTTATAGGGCACAAATCACAAATCCGGTGGGATTAGAACGGGCAATAATCAACTACGGCAAGGACTCTACTTCCCCAATCGAGCACGGTGACCAAAACAGACAGGGAACTCTTCAGGAAAGGTTCTTTCGAACAGGACACGGAAGGGTAAAAGACGACTCTCAGACGGGCGTTAATTGAAATTGACGACCTGTCTAGAGGCGTTAATTCATGAATTTAATTTTAGCAATAAAACCTTTCTTATTTGTAAAAGGACGAGGAGACGCCTACTCCAACGACGTTAAATATCAACATCCTTTAGATAAAATTCTAGAAAATGACGCCTCCACTGATGGGCGTCCATTGCAAAAGGGGCGTCCTTGAGAAAGCCGTTAATTCTTAAAGACGCCCTTGCTCAAGGCGTGAATTAAAAAAAAGGGATGACTTTCATAGGGGCGTTATTTATGTTTTTTTTGTGGGTGGACGGTGGAAAATAGAGAGACAGAATGTATAGACTTGGGCGTGTGAGAAGGAGAGGAGTGTACAGACTTGGCTTGTGAAAAGGTGGAGAATGTATAGACTTTGGCTTGTGAAGGAAGAATGGGTGTATAGACTTTGTTTGTGAAGGAAGAATGGAAACGGGTGTACAGACTTGGTTTGTGAAGGAAAAATGGGATGTACAGACTTGGTTCGTGAAGGAAGAATGGGTGTATAGACTTTGTGGAGAAGGAAGGGAATGGATGGACTTTGGCTGGCGATGTATGGAGGAACAGGATGTATAGACTTTGGGAAGAATGGAAATGGGTGTACAGACTTTGGGAAGAAGGATGAAAAGGGACGCAATGTATAGACTTAGTGGAAATGGAAAGGACATGTATACTTTGTGGAAATGGAGACGAATGAACAGGTGAAGTATAGACTCTGGCTGTGAAGGAACAGGAAAGGGAATGTTTAGACTTTGGGAAGAATGGAATTGATGCCCACCCTTAAGTCGTTATTTTTTTAATTAACGCCCTATTGGTAGTCGTCTATTTTAAAAGAAACGCCCTTGGCCAAGCCGTTAATTAAAATGACGCCCCCTCTCACGCCGTTAATTCTTAAAAATAGCGAAAAATGCCCAGGAAATCCGAAAAAAATAGGGAAAAATAGGAAAATAGAGGAAAAGGGGAGAAATCCAAGAAAAGTGAGAAAAAACACTCAAACAAAGTTAATTTGAGGGTCAAATTGGGGCATTACAAGACGATACGAGATGTACCCACAGTAACGTCAATTTTGGCGTGTCTACAGCTGCCCCGCCTTGGCGTTTACTTTGCAAGGGAGCAGAGTAAACTGAAAAGTAGATGCCAAGGTGTGATGAGACACGCAATCAACATCACTTGATTAAATCAAAAGCTCGAGATGAAGCAATCTCGAGAATTCAATGAAATCAACGATGTTTGGATAAAAGAGGGAGTGTGCACGCGGGCACAAAGGAGATAAAAGAAGATGATCAACTTCCAGTGCGGTGGAAGTACCCTAGGTCACAAACCTGTAGGTTTCACCATTGGAGAGCGGTTATCAGCCAATGTGGACGTGCTGCTGCCAAGGTGGATCAAGGGAAAAGATTGAAATAAGAGGATAGAAATCCAAACAAGGAGCTTTCGAGAAAATGACCCAAAACAGCAGCAAGGCGAACTGAGGATTCCATTCAGCAATGAATATCTCATATCTGGAAAGATTAAGATCAATTTGACTCTCCAAATCAGCTTATCAGAATGATTTTCCAATGTTGATTCAAAGTCCTATATGAATGCATGCTGGGTTTAAAGGAAAAAATTAAAACAAATGAAAATATAAGATAATCAAGGATAATATTGCTAAGCTGCCCAGACTGGGTCAAGAAACTGATTTCGCAAGCTGATACTAAGCCGAATCCCGTTTATCCGCGCACCAACTCGCAAAAGGGAACCATCGTCCCAGTCTTGGACGGCTCAACGGCCTATCCGTATGACTAAGACTCCTCTGGAATCATCATTATTTTTGATGAAGGGGAACTCAAATTCCAAATTTACCAAAGCCACAAGGTCCTTGATATAATCTAGTAGCATATGTAACATATAGTACAAATGCATACAGGAAGATGGTGGAGCAATGAGCATATGGGGACTGAGATGAGGTGCAAGCACCGTGGGGCTTGGATGATGATGCCCGGACGGTGGGACCAAGAGCTTCTTATTCTGCGCTCAAAATTGCATTAGCCAAGATATAAAAGATAACAAGCAATGAATAAAGCATAGCAAACATAGCATGAATCAAAGCATCAATAAGCAACATAGACATTAAAGCAACCAAAACTTGGTGTGGATAGCATTCAAGCATGAATCAAAGCGAAGCATGTTTAGCATGAATAGCATGAGTTAAATCATAGCATTGCAAAGCATCATTGTTTGTTGTTTGTCATGAGGATGACAATCTTGGCATGTGAGATTGAGATTGGATGATCAGGATCAAGTAATGCCCAGTGGCAGAGTGATCAAGTGAAATCAGCAGGAGTTTATTCAAAGATTTTGGAGATGAACGATCAATTAATGCCCAATATAGAGAGATGATAATCAGGAGTGTCCATAGTGACGAATCATGATGATATTAGGAAGAATCAAAAGATTGATAGCGGTGAAGGGAGAGGACTCATCTCGTGCTCTTGGTCCTTACAAAATTGTTGTTCCTGTAAAAACACCATCAGAAAATACAATGCAAATTTTTAGATTTTGGAATATGCAAATTTTTATGGGTTTAAAAAGATATTCAAATTTTTATGTGGGTTTTTTAGAAAATATTTGAATTTTTTTTGTGAATTTTTTAAAAACATTCATTTTTTTTGGATTTTGATCAGGGAATATTCAAATTTTTTTTAATTTTGATTAGGAAATATTCAATTTTTTTTTTGGATTTTGATTTAGACTTTGTTAATGCAGCATCAAAGGGTGTTTTTGAACCACTGGCTAGGGGTCCTCGTTCCTTCCCCTTTCGCTAAAAAAAAAACCCAAAGCCGGGCGTGTATTTAAAGGTGGCGCCCTACAGCCGACTGTCCATGGTTAACGGTGCCCCTACCAAGGCCATACTTGAGAAATATTCAGTCTTAGAGGGAGAAGAGAAGAACAATTGGAGATAAGCTTTATGCAGGATGGGAGATATCGAGACTTAAATTCCTTCCGGGGTATTACCCCTCAAAGAGGTAGTCTGTTGCGCCGGGGCTTTGTGCCTTCAATTTTTAGACCCTTGACATGCATACGACCAGGGTTTTCCCTGCGGGGACTTTGCCTCTCTTGACATGCCATAATTCATAATTTTGCATTTATCGAAATCTTGACTTGATTTTCATAATAGCCCTTTTTGGCTAGATGTATCATGAAATTTGATTTTAGTTTGGGTCAAGACTGCCCCTATTTGAGACTTCTCTCGTATTGGGGATTACTTAGGTTGGTCATCTCATCCGTCAATCTCTTGCCCCTGCATTCGACTGAGTAAAGAAGAGAAAAGACTTTCAGATATACTCATGGCATGGCCAAAGTAGCAACGGTGTTTTATCAAGGAGCCGGCTAAAGGGCGCCGTGAAGTGTGTGGATGCCCAGCTAAGGGTTGCTCTTAACAAGCGGGGAGAGAACGTCGAATTCCCAACGCGGGGTTCTTATAACCAAAGTGCTGCAAAAGCAAGCCTAAAGACTCTTTTCAATTTTTTTTAAAGATGAAATTCAATAAAGATAAATTCCTAGGATAAAGGCTTAAAATATCACTCTTAATCATGTTAAGAAGTACTTCACTTTGAAAATCATGAGTGAAGCAATGAGATAATGATATCATAAAAATGCTTACTTACGTCAACATATTACCTTGCGATCTTTGTTGAAGCAGCTGTCGCGAGAGGCGGGGTTGATCATCATGGGATATCCTCTTAGGCAGATAAAAGGATTGGAAGCAAAGGATTTGGAAGTGACTTAACAAGAAGGAGTGGTGCCAAGACCAGACTCAGACGAATAAGGAGAAAAGGAAGAGAGGCAAGGGCTAGAACTCCCTTGCTAAGGCGCGGAGACCCTGATCACATGGAACAGTCTACAGAAGGAGAGGAGAATTAGAAGGAGGAGTGAGGACTAAAGCCTCGGAAGCAGTGGGAGAAAGGGCAGATGCCCAAGGCAGTGGACGTGGAAGAAGTTGGGTCGGACCCAAGATTAGGAGGAATTAGAAGAAGAAATTGATAGATGGAAAGAGGTGGATCCTCAGGGTCTGGAGGCAGAGGAGGAGAATCATGAGGGGAAGAAGAATCCGGAGGCTCTGGAGGGATAAAACATCGAGGGACGCGGTGCCCTTGGAAGAAATAGGGAAAAAGATGATGGAAGAGGAGGAAAAAAATGAAGAACGCGATGTCCTGGAAGAGTAAGAAGACAAATCGGAAGAAAGATGGAGGTTCCGGAGGAAGAAGATGCCGAGGGACGCGATGCCCCGGGAAGAGTGGATGAAAAGGGTCAGGAGGGTCCGGAGGGGGAAGATACCATGGGACGTGGTGCCCAGCGAGGACAGGAGAGAAATCTGGAGGATCCAGATATGGAGGTGTAGAGGGGCGTGATGCCCTAAAAGGGAGGTCCGGAGGTTCCGGAGGGATAAAACATCGAGGGACACGATGCCCAGGGAGAATCAGTGGGAAGCCTACAAGATCCAGACGTGAGGGTGTGCAAGGGCGTGATGCCCAAAGAGAAAGATCCGGAGGTTTTGGAGGGGGAAGATACCATGGGACGCGATGCCCAGGGAGAAGAGAAAGATCTAGAGGTTTCGGAGGAAGAAGACGGAAAGGGGCACGATGCCCAAGGAGGATGGGAGAGAAATCCGGGGAGTGCGGATGCAAGAGCTGGAAAGGGGCGCGATGCCCTGAGGGAAGATTGGAGAGGGCACAATGCCCGGTGAGTGTAAGGGGACCTGGGGATCCCGAAGATAGAGGCGGAAGATATAGGAAACGTGGGGGATCCGGAGGTTCCGGAAGGCGGGGAAGATACGGGTTTTGAAACCCGGGAAAGAAGAAGTGTAAATGCATGTGGATGCAATAGAATGGATGCGATGAATACATGGATGCAACAGAATGCATGAGATGCGGAGAATATGAAGAACTTGAAGGGCGAGAGGATGAGATCCTCCTCTTTCCCCTTGGAGTGGTCCATGAAGAAAATGTGATAGACAAGAATGTGGATGGTGTTGAATAGAAGGTGGATAAAATAGTGGAAGGCCCCTTAGCACCAAGATAACCGCCCCTCCATGGCAGTGAAAGTGTATGCCCAATGGATAAATTACAAGCCCATGATGAAGCTTCAATGGTAAATGACAACTCCCTTGGAGAGTGGAAAGCAATAGTGTGAGGGAGTTGGAAAGTTGGGATAGGAAGCATTGTGTTGCCCAGGGGTTGTGGCGTATAGGGAGTTTTGAACAAAATGGTCATTCGCCCCTTGTATGGAAGAAAAGGTTCAAGATTTGAAAGTTTGAACAAGGGGTGCCCTGCCCGGCCCTTGGGCACAAGCCTACATGGTATCAAAGCTTGACATTCTCTCTTAGTGAGCAGTGGCGGGGACTTGGCCTCTTCAACCATATTCGGCACGACAACACGGATTGGCACCCGGCAAATAAACTCTTGCATCTTGAACAGCATGGTCGTGGCCAAATCTTTCTTTCCCGGCTCTTGATCTTCTTCGGCACAAGTACTTACAGAAGGATTCCCATTCCGAGTAGTAAAGGGGGGTGAAGCGGAGGCGGAAGGCTCCATGGATGGTGGTGGTATAATGGAAAGTGTTGGAGAAAGGGTGAGTGGAAGTGGAGGTTCAAACACATCGAGCTTCTCCCTTTGCTCGGAAGCAGTCGGGGTTGGCTCGAGTGCAAAAAGGGATAGATCCTGCTCAGGACTAGCCACGGGTAAGGGTGAAGGGTTAAGTAGTGGAATAGGGATTATGGACATAGTGGGTTTTGGGGTTAAAGGGATAATGGAGGGTTGAGGTGGCGAACAAAGAGGAGTAGTAATAGAAGGCTTGGCAGAGACTGGCGTAGTGGAGAGTGATGGAGGGTCGGCGGAGGCTGATGGAATGGAGGCTACTGGTGTGGTTACGGGAGGTACGAACGGAGAAGGTTTAGTGCGTTGAAAATGCCGGATGGGGCGAGAGGTGTCAAGTATAGGGGAAGGCGCATGATGCACCGGTGTGGGTGACTGGAGTGTCGACCAAGAGGTCTCATAAATGGGAGTTGGATCGGGGACTGTGGCATAGTCCTGAGCATAGGGGTCTTCTGGCAGTGGAGGAAGGGGACGGCGAAGGAAACTCGGAAGAGGTGCTTGCAGAGCTTCGTCGTATGCCGCCTCAAATTCTTCAATTGCCGGTTCTTCATTAGCAGGTTCAAGTGGACACCGTAGTGAAGGCGTGTATGTGGGTGGTGGAATGTAATGGTATTGTGTATGTGGAGGTGGAGGGCCATATGCGTGAATTGGGTGAATGGGTGGAGGATGGACGGCGTCCACTTGAACGTTGAAACCCGCCGGCTCTTGCTTGCTCGCACTGTCGATGCCGTAGTCGTCTCTCCTATCCTTCCAAGCTTGCTCCATCTTTGTAATGTCATTCAGAGCGGCGTGGAGGGGATTGACTGGAGTAGAAGGAGCGGGCCGTGGGCTCGTAACCCTCTTAAATTATTCCTCCAACGAAGTGACTTTGTCGAGAAGCGTTTGTTGGAGGGGTGTGACCTGAGTAACAGAGGGTTGGCAGGGCCTTGAAGGAGGGGCCGCATAAAAAGGCCGTGAAAGGGGATTAATGGGATGACCCATAGAAGAACCCGGATGGGCCGGGTTGCAAGGAATAAATGGGCCTTGGGGCCGTGGTGGAGGAGGAATAGGAGGAGGCGGGTATTGGACCACCCGAGGAGAAGGGTGAATAGGAGGAGATGGGTGATGGGCTACCTGAGTAGGAATGTGAATAGAAGAGGGAAGTGGGTGATGGGCCACCCGCGTAGGATTGGAAGGAGGATGAGAGGAATGAGATGCACCCTCAACAACGGCCTTAAGGGCTTGGATTTGTTGAGGGGTGAGATGATCTAATGCATGCAAGATCTGGGAGACCTTCTCATCATTGGGAGGAGACGGTCCCGTAGGAGTAGTGGCTCGCGATTGAGGCGAGGGACCATGAGATTTGACATTGCCCATGGGTCGGGCAACACCATAAGAATGAGGGCATGGTCCCTTGAAAATATGGTGAGAATCATGATGAACATGTTGAGATTGAGGAGTATAGGATGTGCTAGGTTGTGCATCCTCATTAACACAATCAAGATTAAACATGTTATTTTGTCTATCAAGGTAAGCCATTATGCAATCAAAGTTCAAGCAAAATAATTTGTAAAGAAGCACACAAGTTAGAATGGTTACCGTTGATTTTTTTTTATTTGAACCTTGGTGAATTAATGACTTTTAACAAACTTTCGGAGTAATTCACACAAGGGAGGAACCTAGTTTCAATGTAAGTTTACTTCGATGCCGACTAGGAACACTCTCTCACTGTACATAGGCCAACTAAACCCGGGACTTCAAAGGTACAACCTGCCCAGCATCCGTGAGGGAATCCACGGGTGCGGGGACTTACGAAAGGTCTTGGAAAAGGAATTTCCGGTCCAAAGAGACGGAATGCTCAATGGAGGGTCATTCCAATTCTAAGAAAGGTGCGTGGAATCCTAATGTAGAGAGAGAACCTCAACCAAATGTCATAAAATGTAGGATAATATAATCAAATCAAACAAGTATAATCAGATGATGAACATATGAATCAATCCAGCATGAACAAACAGAGCAAACAGGTTTCTATAAACACACAGGTAAGAAGCGACTTAGCAGCAGTCGCTACAAGCAGAAGAAACGACAAGGGGGCTGCCGCTAATATGTGAAATGCTGACCGACAGTGCAGAAGAAACGCCTTGGTGTGAGGCGCTGATTGTGAAAAGGACGCCTCTGGCAGAGGGCGTCAAAAAAAAAAAGATGGTGCGCAAGCTCAAACTAAAAGACGCCTTGATGTCAGGCGCTGCATAAACAAAGGACGCCCAGGCCAAAGGGCGTGAATTCACAGGGAGTGATAAACCAACCATGAGATATGATGAATAGCGCCTTTGCAGAAGGCGTTAATTAACAAAAGATGCCTTGGGTAAAGGCGTTAAATCATGAAAAATGCCTTGAGGGAAGGCGTCAAATAAGAAAACAGTAGCGATGCTCACAAACTGGCTAATCCGCAGTGTGGACAATGGAGGGTGCCTAGTGGGGCACAAGGGAAGGCGCCCGTGGGGCACAATGGAGGGGTACCATGGGTACCAAAGGGAGGGGCACACGTGGGTGCGAATAGGAAAGGGCACACGTGGGTGCCAATAGGAGGGGGGTAATCAAAATAAAAACAGTGGAGTCCCACCGTGATCGCCAATTTGTGAACACCTAAAAAGATGATCATCACTCCGACATAAAAGGATAGAAGATAGAAAACTAAATAAAAATGGGAGCAAGAGATTGCTATATGGAGGGTCATCGCCAGAGGGGTTACCTCAAAAAGAAGGGAGATTGATCGCGAATACCTGATGAAAAACAATGATGCAGGATGATTGTAGATTTCCTCCTCCTCCTTCTACCGGCCGGCCGATGAAGGGGGTTTTTCTTCTTGATTACCCTTAAACAAATCACAAACAAACAAGATAAAAAGGGATTAGCCAAGTGTGTGTAGTATCAAATTCATAATAAAGATGAGCATGAAAATCATGTATAAGAACACACCTTGTTGGGTGTTGCCCTTTAAAACCCCTATGCAAAGGGTGGGATAAAAACATATGATGAATGATATGCAAATATGGAGGTGTGCAAGAGTTGCACTGTGGGAGTCTCAACGTGGTTGAGAAGGGAGTTTGACAGCATAACAATGACTAAAATGAATGCATGCTATTAACACAAAAGAATAAAGCAAGACAAAAACAATCAGTGGGGCAAAGAGGCAATAAGATAGAGAAGCCTGTCTGTGCATTGGCTTTGATATGCATTCGGGAGGAAGCTTTCAAGAGCTGAAACTTTTGGACGTGGGGAGCTCCCTCCTGTGCCAAGCAGTAGCAGCATCTCCCTGTAAAAAAATCAAAAAACCCCCCTCGAACGAGAGCCGTAGGGCTCTATTTATAGGGCACAAACCACAAATTCGGTGGGATTAGAACGGGCAATAATCAACTACGGCAAGGACTCTACTTCCCCAATCGAGCACGGTGACCAAAACAGATAGGGAACTCTTCAGGAAAGGTTCTTTCGAACAGGACACGGAAGGGTAAAAGACGACTCTCAGACGGGCGTTAATTGAAATTGACGACCTGTCTAGAGGCGTTAATTCATGAATTTAATTTTAGTAATAAAACCTTCCTTATTTGCAAAAGGACGAGGAGACGCCTGCTCCGACGGCGTTAAATATCAACGTCCTTTAGATAAAATTCCAGAAAATGACGCCTCCACTGATGGGCGTCCATTGCAAAAGGGGCGTCCTTGAGAAAGCCATTAATTCTTAAAGACACCCTTGCTCAAGGCGTGAATTAAAAAAAGGGACGACTTTCATAGGGGCGTTATTTATGTTTTTTTTGTGGGTGGACGGTGGAAAATAGAGAGACAGAATGTATAGACTTGGGCGTGTGAGAAGGAGAGGAGTATACAGACTTGGCTTGTGAAAAGGTGGAGAATGTATAGACTTTGGCTTGTGAAGGAAGAATGGACGTATAGACTTTGTTTGTGAAAGAAGAATGGAAACGGGTGTACAGGCTTGGTTTGTGAAGGAAAAATGGGATGTACAGACTTGGTTTGTGAAGGAAGAATGGGTGTATAGACTTTGTGAAGGAAGAATGGGTGTATAGACTTTGTGGAGAAAGAAGGGAATGGATGGACTTTGGCTGGCGATGTATGGAGGAACAGGATGTATAGACTTTGGGAAGAATGGAAACGGGTGTACAGACTTTGGGAAGAAGGATGAAAAGGGACGCAATGTATAGACTTTGTGGAAATGGAAAGGACGTGTAGACTTTGTGGAAATGGAGACGAATGAACAGGTGAAGTATAGACTCTGGCTATGAAGGAACAGGAAAGGGAATGTATAGACTTTGGGAAGAATGGAATTGATGCCCACCCTTAAGTCGTTATTTGTTTAATTAACGCCCCTATTGGTAGTCGTCTATTTTAAAAGAAACGCCCTTGGCCAAGCCGTTAATTAAAATGACGCCCTCTCTCACGCCGTTAATTCTTAAAAATAGCGAAAAATGCCCAGGAAATCCGGAAAAAATAGGGAAAAATAGGAAAATAGAGGAAAAGGGGAGAAATCCAAGAAAAGTGAGAAAAAGCACTCAAACAAAGTTAATTTAAGGGTCAAATTGGGGCATTACAAGGCGATATGAGATGTACCCATAGTAACATCGATTTTGGCGTGTCTACAGGACCCATAACAACAATCTCAGAGAACACATCTCGAGGACCACGATCCGTCCCGAGAGCACAACTCCCAAGAAATATAGAGAGAAAAGGGTACTCAACTAGCATATACGTCGACATATTTCCTCAATTCTCAAACCTGCTAGTGCCAACAACCACAATGCCTCAAGAAACCATACGGCAACCAACAACATCAAGGCACACATAGCCAAGATGATGTCACACCGAGGAAACAATCCTCTCGGCTGGTCAGAATCTTCCAACCAAACGATCCTCGACCCGTGGGTTATGAGCCCACACGCTTCCGCTGAGCACTCAACACAACAAACACAGGCATCAGAAACAACTCGACATCTGCATCTTGTAGTGATCTAGAGGGGGGTGACTAGATCTTTACCCTTAAAAATTAACGAGATTAAATGATAGAAGCGGAATACAAAATTTAGCAAATCTCGTTAGCCAAGGTGATCACAAGTTTATCAGCTAAGAAAGCAATATCAGTAAACAGAGATATCAGTATATATAGTAACTGCCTCAATTGCTATTTGATCTGTTGCACATCAGTGAACCAGAAGAGGTACCTGGCGGAGGTTCGACTCTAGGTGGCTCCTCACGCTAGATCGTCCACCTTCCAAGTAGGCTTGGCCTACCTTGTGTGTGGCGCCTTTTTATATACCTTCTCCTAGCTCTCAAGTGAGCAAGAGATGCATCAATTAATTCAGACAACTAAGCAAGGAGTGAAGCAGCAATCACACATACAAACACAACCACAGACACGAGAGATTTTAGGTGGTTCGATCTCCTTCAGAGATCTACGTCCACCCCTTACTCAACCGAGTAAGGCTTCACTACTGGGCAACACAGCTTGCCACCATTGATCCACAGCTTTGGGGAACAAGTTCCCTATAGACGCTGAGCTTTACAGCTTAAGCCAACCAGAGTATTCTTCCTCTACTGCTGGACAATACAGCTTTGCCAACCACTGATTTACAGCTTTAACAATCCGCTGACATACAGCTTGAGTAAACGAAGGTTTTCAAAATCAAATGAAGAAAACTAAGAAGACAAAACCATGTAGCTCTGAACTGAGCAAATGTAGCTCTAAATCGAGCAAATTGGTTCTGGTTTTGAACTAGGAACCAGGAACATAAAGCACATTTACTCACTGAACTTCAACGCCCTGCTCTACCTTAATTCAACCCTTTCTTCTTCCAACTGATTAGCTTCACTCAAGAATCTTCTTGCTGGACGCTCACACTACTTCCCTCTTGGCCTTCGACTTCTCTCGATCTCTTCAAGCTCTCTTCTCTTTCATTACCCTCGAACTGGGCGATCGGCTCTCCTTTTATAGACTACAGGAACTAGGCATGTGGTTGCCACAATTCCCGCCTAAAATTAAAGCAGATCTGATCCAGAACTTTCCATGTGTCACCATCACATTGCCGCTGCTTTACACGTGGCAAGATCCCCTTGTATCAGCCTGCCTTGGATCACGTGCTGATTACCTGGTACTTAAAATCCACGTGAGATGATCCACAGGTTGCTCAGTTAGTGCTCGATCATATGGCTGACATGGCAGAATATCAGACATGTTATAAGCCATTTGATAATATACAAAGACCTGAAAACATGCACTGACTTGTAGCAAGAGTAAACACGACATACACTGACCTATGTCTGCATAAGACACATCATGCATAGACCTTAAGTGTGCGAGATAAAACCCAGCACTTATAGTATATGCATGAAACAAAGAAACTTGCACCGACCTTATATTCCTTAGCACAGACGTTGTGTAGCTCAAACGTAGGTAAAGATAGGAATTGCACCGACGTTGATTCTTTAGCACAGACGTTGTGTAGCTCAAATGTAGGTAAAGATAAGAATGCACCAACGTTGATTCTTTGAAACTAAACCTTGCACCGATCGTGGCTACAGGAAATAGCATGCACTTTGTAGGCACAAAACTGCACCGACCTTAGCATATGCCTTAGACGAATCATGAGACGTAGGCATGCATTGAGACGCAGAGTGAGACGCAGTTCATTAGTGCATGAGACACAGACTAAGACGCAAGACCATTAGTGCATGAGACGCTAACAGAGATGCTAGGACTGGCGTCAAAGACGCAGCATGAGACGCAGGCTACATGAATGTGCACGGACCTATGCATGAGTACGCCAAAGACGCAGCATGAGATGCAGGCTACAGGAATGTGCACGGACCTATGCATGAGTGCTCCAAAGACGTATCATGAGAGACGCTGATGCAAAGACTTGGAACAGAGAGGTGCACGAACCTTATATTCATTGAATATAAAGTATGCACTAACCTTGTGTACCCATGAGACACAAAATAGCACCGTCTTGGAGATATTTGTGCACATACTTTTTATGAGGGAGGAAAACATGCACGGACTTATAGAAGACTATACTAACATTGACTAAGTTGATTTCATCAAAATAATCAATGCTACAAGCATCAATACAAAGTCAATAGTGAATTCAGTGAGTCAACCCAGTCAATTAAACTGATGCCAGTCATTCAAAACACACAGACTCCTAACAACTCCTAATAGAAATTATGTCCAGAGGAGTCAGATTATTTTTTCCAGACATCATCAAATCAGGAGGCACAACAATCTCCCCCTTTTTGATGATGACAACAGTTTATATTAGATGTATTTTGATGAAAAGCATTCAGTCCAACCATGTGGTCTTTTAACATGCAATGCAGTTGAACATGCAGACATAATGCAACATAATGCCAAACCTATACATCACAGTACCAAATGCCAAAGTCTGAAACCAAAATACAGACAGGTCTCTCCCCCTTTGACATCAACAAATAGGAAGGGAGGTAGACAGAGAGTAGACTCATAAATGATCTCCCCTTTTTCTACGACAGATATACACTCCCCCTTTCTAATGAAATCTCCCCCTTTGACAACAACAAGGAAGAAGAATTATCAATAGGACATTAACTCAGAGAAGTGGAGGTGGAAGTATATCAACAGAGAGAAATCTGACTGACACCCTGTTTAATAGTTCAGAACTAAGCATTACAAAGCTCTGAATCTTCAGATATATGAATCAGTACAGTGTATTCTTGATAGATTTCTGGTTTAAAGGTGATAAAGCTTAGAATCCATATACTTCATTCATTAGATAAGTTTGTTGTTCCTGATAATATCAATATACCAGTATCACATCAATCATGTGAGATATGTTTAATTGTATCTTACTCTCAGAAAATCAGTGATAATTTTTTGGAGTGACCAAGGTATGTATTGAAGTTAAACAATATGACACATCTGAATTTTATGTGAGGAACAGTATTTTAACTATATGAACCTTGTAGTTTGCGGCACTTCATGATATAAGTGTTTTCCATTTCTTTGATGGAGCACTTAGTTTCTCAGCGCTTACAATTTTTTATCATATGATCAAAGATAATCTGAGCCACTTCATGACTTAAGTATTTTCCCTTTCATTGATGGAGCACTCAGTTTCTCGGTGTTTACTCAGTCATTGCTCTACCATTTTTACTTTTCATACAATTGGTTTACTGTCCTTTTTATTTTTCAGAAAGACTTGTTTAAAGACAATACACAAACTCAGTGTTCTCTACCAAGATTTCATCGCTTTAGTAGATTTCAGATACAAGAAAAACTTTATCAAGCATGTAATGAGACAAGGGTTGAGAGCGATTATCAGTTATCAACATTCCTATTACTGAATGCAGTCTCTTGATTCTAAAGATTATTAAATTTAAACCATCAGTTCATTCAAGAATCAAGCAAAAATTCATATAACAGAAGATGTCCGATTTCTATTGCTTAAAATTTTGAACTTATTATCAGACTATCATTATGTCAGAACTCAAGATATGGAATGATGATATGAGAACTCACAAAATTTGTATCAGAATCAGCAAGTTGTATGAGAGAAAAATTAGGTCTGAACTCCAAAGGGGTTGGAGTGGAGGAGATCCAAGAGACAGATAGATAGACATGCTCAATACTCCCCCTGACACTATGCAGCAAGCACAGAAATTTTCTTATTCTTAGAAAACTCCTCCTATTTATATGCATCTTTATTTAATTATTCAACCACAGTTATGCAAGCATTTCTAGATATACCATCATGAAGTAGAATGCAGTGCAATCACCTGTCCTACATACATGATTGTACAGAAATTTTGATGCGAATGCATGACATGTAGTGAAGTCCAATTAAATGAAATGAAATGCAGTGCTTAGACACACTATTGATGCAGGGTACTTGGTGAAGGTTAATCCTCAACACATGATTATTGGCTTTCAGACAGACTGAATCTGTCATTCCATCTCATAGCATTTGAAAAACGTCTGAAATCAAGATACCTAATTTATGAATTTTAATGAAGTGATCACAAAACAAGATCTGAGTTTTTATTCACAAACAATTAACAGACAATCATTGAACAGATCAGATAATTTATTCAGAGCAGTGAGTTGAGACTAGTTGGTTCAAAGGATTTATTCAAACATGGATTTTCAGACAGACAAATCATGAGCCAATTTCAGTGAGATCAGTAGAATTATTCCAAGGTAGATAGTCATTCACAAATCATATCAGAAGATTTATTCAAAAATGAAATTGAGATTAATTATCATGCTGAAATTTACATAAACCTAATTCTCTTCTTAAGAATTTAAATCTCTCATTACCCAGAGGTTTAGTAAATATATCAGCTATCTATTTTTCTGATTCAATGAAATGCAATTCAATTTCATTTTTATTTACCTCATCTCTAAGAAAATTGTGTTTGATTTCTATGTGCTTAGTCCTAGAGTGATGAACAAGATTTTTAGTGAGAGATATAGCACTAGTATTATCACATAAAATTGGAATGCATCCTAATTTTATTTGATAATCAATAAGTTGGTGCTTGATCCAGAGTACCTGGGCTGCACAGTTTCCAACTGCAAGATATTATGCTTCAGCTATAGATAGAGCAACAATGTGTTGCTTTTTAGAAGTCCATGTCACAAGACAACCACCTAGGTAGTGACAGTACCCACTAGTGCTTTTCTTATCTACCCTGCATAATCTGCATCAGTGTAGGCTATGAGATCTAGCTTACACTTTGCAGGATACCAAAGTCCTAATTCTAGGGTGCCTGATAGATACCTAAAAATCCTCTTAACAGCACTCAGATGTGACTCTTTAAGACTAGCCTGAAACCTAGCACACAAGCATACAGAAAATTGAATATCAGGCCTAGATGCTGTGAGGTAAAGAAGGGATCCGATCATACCTCTGTATAACTTTGGATCTAATGATTTGCCATCTGGGTCACCATCAAGGCTGGTTGAGGTGCCCATGGGTGCAGCTATTGCCTTGAGATTTTTCATTTGATACTTTTTCAGCAGGTTCTTTATGTACTTTGACTGATTGATGAAGCTTCCTGCAGATGTCTGAATAACCTGCATACCTAAAAAGAATTTTAATTCTCCCATTAAGCTCATCTCAAATTCATTTGTCATAAAAGCAGAGAATTCCTCACACATGGTTGGTTTAGTTGAACCAAATACTATATCATCTACATAATTTGTGCAATAAGAATGTCTTTGTTGCTTACCTTTGTGAACAATGTCTGGTCAACTTCACCTCTAGAAAAACCCTTACCAGTGAGGAAGGAGCTCGGCCTGTCATACCAGGCCCTGGGTGCTTGTTTCAGTCCATATAACGCCTTGTCTAACTTGTACACATGATCTGGGAAATCAAGACATTCAAAGCCAGGGGGTTGTTTAACAAATACATCCTCCTTTATTAGACCATTCAAAAAGGCAGATTTAACATCCATCTGTTGCAATTTAATTCCTAGACTACAAGCAAAGGCTAGAAGAATTCTGACAGCCTCTAACCTGGCGACAGGAGCAAAAGACTCCTCAAGGTCTACCCCATGCTCCTGGTTGTACCCTTGTGCAACTAGCCTAGCTTTATTTCTAACAATCTTTCCTTGCTCATCTGTTTTATTTCTGAAAACCCATTTAGGCCTATAATAGAGCCATGAGTAGGTTTTGGAACTAGGTGCCATACCTTGTTCCTTTCAAATTGGTTCAGTTCCTCATGCATGGCATTTATCCAACGTTCATCTTTTAAAACACTATTTATGTCCTTGGATTCTATCTGTGAGACTAGAGCAAAAGAGTTTAATTCATTCTCTATTCTAAAGTGTGATCTAGTTCTAGGGGGTTCATTCAAATTACCAATAATATTTTCAAGAGGGTGATCTCTAAGAACTCTAATATTGGTAAGATGATTACCTATTTCTGCATTCACCTCCCTCTGACCTCTAGACCCACTTGTCTCACCTCCTTCTGCTGGTTCAGGATTTTCTTCTACTTTATCCTCCAGAATTTCATCATTAAATTTTTCCCTGCAGAAGCAAGTTTTAGAATTATTTGAAAACTCATCAAGAACAACATGTGGTGATTCTTCAACAATTTTTGAGTTCAGATTGTAAATTCTATAAGCTCTGGATTTTTCAGAGTAACCTAGAAAAATTCCAGGTTCACTTTTAGGTTCGAATTTGTCAAGATCTCTCTTAGAATTTACATGAATAAGACACTTACAGTCAAATACCTTGAGATGTGCTATTGAAGGTTTCTTACCTTTTAAAATTTCATAAAGAGTTTTGTGAGTAGAAGGTCTTACCATGGCCCTGTTGATGATATAACATGATGTGTTCACTACCTCGGCCCAAAACCTTCTAGGTAGGTTACCGTCTGCCAACATCATCCTTGCCATCTCAACTAAGGTTCTGTTTCTTCTTTCTGCTACTCCATTTTGCTCTGGAGTCCTTGGAGAAGAGAACTTGTTATTGATTCCATTGTTCCTGCAGAAATCATCAAATTGTGAGTTTTCAAACTCACCACCATGGTCAGATAATATATTTAGAATTGAGTGCTCACCACCCTGATTTATTTTATAGTAGAACTCTTCAAATTCAGCAAATGCATCATGTTTATGTGCTAAGAAGAATACCCATGTCACGCCCCGGGCCGATAGCAGCGGAACGTGTCGTTTGCTCGGAACGTGGCAGTTAAACAGTCGTGAATGATCAAGAGCAATCGCATAAGACCAAGATAATTTCGAACAACAATAGAAATTTATATTTCTATTATAAATCTCTTACAAGAACTTGTTTTCCAACTTGGAGACTTCAACACAATGGAAAGGAAGATAACGACATACTAACAGACGTTAGACAAGATGACTGAATAAGAGACGCCAAGCTGACTTAGCTAGACAACACCATCTAGACTCAAGAAAGATAAAAGACTCGGTTCACTAGTTTCCGAAGCTCGCTTGCACACTTGTCCCGCCCGTGTGGGTCTCGGTCTTGCTAGCTACCTGATTACCTGAAAATGTTGGAATAAAACGGAGTGAGCGAACGCTCAGTAGGAAATTATATCTCAAGAACTAGCAATGGGTTTAAGTCATTATAAGTTTTCACATGTTTATGCAATAGGGCTATGCATGTATAAATAACTGAGCAAGTGAAATAAACTGATCAATAGAATAACACGTCGTGCAAAACATCCAAGCGAGTATTAATCAAGAAGTATTCATGAGAGACTTTATAGATTATTGGCTATTTCACGCAAGTACATTGCCCGTGTCGGGCCACGCTAGTAAAGTCACGCAAGTCAAGTCACGCACGCAAGAAAAGAGAGATCGTGGAATGCCAAAGATCAAGATAAAGAGTACTCCGGTGCAATGCTAGACACCGTTATCATTAAAACTCCCATGGGCACTAGTACTTTCGGGCGCTCCTCCCAGGACCAGATCGGGCCCTATATGCACAGCATTCATGATAGATCTAGACATCCACGATAGTTTATAGCCAATAAGGAGTTCCAAGAACAAGCTTTAATTAGGATGATAAGATAAGATTTTCATGGAATTCAAGGGCAAGACCCTTGAGTAAGGACATACTGGCGATAAAATCCACGCAAAGCATATAAATCATGACATGTCGATAAACTGGGTGGAATTGGTTCCCTAACCGGGTACCATGACAAATAAGTGCCCATATGTAGATGGTCACTCCTTTATATAGAATTGTGATCTACAAGAACAGCATGTTAATAACATGAGGTCCACAAGAATCATCATAACAAAATTGATATAGAATTGGGGTCTACAATAACATCTCATTGATGGCATGTTTTCCCCCATTCCTTAAGATAGTTCTCATATCATACATATAGTATAACATGAGGGCCGGTATACCATGTTTCATTAGAGTGACATGGTAAAGATTGTGTAATGGGTTTTTAGGGTACAACCAGCTCAGTCGACCTTGAGGGAATCCAAGGTACGAGGAGTCTTACGGAGGTCTCTATGACTAACTCGCTAGTCCAAAGGAACGGAATGTCCAATGGAGAGCTTGTATGTCAATGAGAGTTGAGGGTGATCGATAGAACAACATGAAAACGTGGGACTATACTCACGGAGTGGAGATATAGTGCCGATATACATATATATAAATATAATGCAAACCCTCGGTTAGCAGTAACAGGTAAAAACATTTTTACAGAAAATAACGACTTTGATTAAGTCACTACTTAAGTAAATAACGCCTTAAATAAGGGCGTTTACATGCATTTCCAATTTTGCAGAAATTTCCATAATTCTGTGTTTTATCAAAAACACGCCCTTTACAGGGGCGTTTTATTTCAATGTGACGACATGCACAATGGTCGTCCATTCTTTAATCCTATTTTTTTGCAGGATATACATATTCTGGGATTTATCAAAGACACGCCCTGAACGGGGGCGTTATTTTCAAATTCACGCCCTCGATCGTGGCGTGGGTTTCACAAGAAACGACTTGGTTCAGGTCGTGAATTCATGCTTTTCAAGAATTTTTATAAATTTCAGGATAATAAATTTCAGGAGACAAGATATATAGTCATGACAAGAAAAATAGTAGGATTTCACGGTATACTCATGCATTACATTAGTTTCAAGATTTCATAGCTATTAAATTTTAAACGTGAACAATTATTAATTGCATGTAATTTCATGGAATTAACGCCTTTGTACAGGGCGTCGAATTTAGGAATTGACGACCTGGTCAGGGTCGTGTCTTGTAAAATAGCGCCCTTGACAGGGGCGTCTCTTTCAAAAATATTCCAGAAAACGCGTAGAAGCTATATTAAAACTTATATTCATGCATGTGATGATGTATATTCATTGAATTAACTTGTTTGGGCTACAGTGCCTTGAGAAAACCTACCTTATGATTTTGGATGAATGAAGCCTCGCGTAGGGCTCTGATAAGAGGATAGTACTCTGTTTAAAACAGAGTTTTTCTTCGAAGAAAGAGGAAGATGATGCTGCTTCTGGAGGATGTGGTGGTGAAGAAAAACGATCACAGGAATAAGACCTCCTTCGCTGTATGCAGAGGAAGATAAAAGACTCCTTCAGGTTGTAGGCAACTGCTGGTTGAAGAAATAAAAGGATGAAGAACCTTTAATATGCTTCAACCGAAAGCATGATAGAAACAAGAAAGAACATTACCTTGTTCTTTCTCGTATGCAGATCTTCTCAACCTATATAGAAGAGAAAGAGATGAAGGAACGTTAATTCTTTATGCAATCGAAGCAGAGAACAAAGGGGAATAAGAAGAACTGTTTGTTCTTCACGTACCGTAGCAGACGAGCGAATCAAATAGTTTTAGGGCTTGGGTAATCAAGGGTATTTATAGGATTTTTGAGGGTCCTATTAGGGTTAGAGTTTGATTGGAAGTAATGCTTCCAATATAGAGTCCTTACCCTAGTAGACACTTACTAGATTAGCATAATCCTTCCCTGGATAAGTTCCTGGGTCGAACGGAAGTGGAAATGAAATTGACGCCTTGTCATAGGGCGTTTCTTAAAGACACGCCCAGTGGAGAGGCGTTTCTTGTTTAAAACACGCCCATGAAAGGGGCGTTTATCTTACTTGCCCTATTTGGTGTGGAATTTGACGCCATGTGGTGAGGGCGTCCTTTCTTGAATCACGCCTTGTTTAAGGGCGTGTCTAATTTAAATAGCGCCTTTATCAGAGGCGTTATTTCATTTTGTTTTATTTATCTATTTATTTGATTTATTTAAAATCTTTATTTTTATTAATATTTTATCAGGGTTGCTATATTTCTTCCTTCTAATAAAAGTATAATGTAATAAATGTGAATATTAATTTTTTTAAATTATTAATAAAATACTAATTGATGTTTTCTTCAAGATTTAATGATTCTCAATTCAAATAAAATGGTATTATGCATTAAATGCCTTACTTAAAAATAACATGTTATTCTTAAAATTATGATAATACAATGGTAGGGTTCATGAGTTCTTTTTGTGAGATTTCTCAGGATGTCAGGGGGTCGTGTACCGAGTCTGGCCTTGATTATTTACGTTGTATTATATTTATTTATATTGCATTATATATTCATAAACATATTTGTTACTTTCTAACCCTCATATACCTATTAATAATTTGTATGTATATAGGGATTTTATTCCTCATAATTTGTTTAACTTTTATTAGTCTTTGTCCTAGGTATCAGAGGCAGGTTCGATCTGAGCAACCATATAGGAATATCGCTTGACCATTTATTTATTTGAATAAATTTTTAATTAACATTATATACTTATAAGAGTAGGTATATCATTATGTATATTTTTATTCCTGTTCCAAAAATTACCGGGCGTTACACCCTCCCCCACTTAAGAGAATTTGGTCCCCAAATTCACATCAACTTCCATTCCTAATAGAGAACTAGCTATAACTTATTACGAGCAGAAGAAATCTTCAGAATGAAAAAGGGCTAGTTTAGGATTACGGTTGAGGGATACCTTCCGCATCTTTCCCTTTGGCAAGTTTGGTTAAATCTTGAACTCCTTTTGGAGGCTTCTTGGGGCATTCCGCTATCTTGTGATCTAACTTCCCGCAACGCAGACATGCTCCCGAACTCCACCAACACTCCTTCGATTTGTGACCATATCTTCCACAAGATTTACACTTATCTTGCGATTGATCCGCCTGAGTTTTTCTCTTATTACACTTCTTACATTTCTGGCATTTCTCACACCTTTGTGAAATATCTTCCTCATTTATTCTTTTCTTGGTAACGGCGAAACTTTCGGAGTTATTTGTTTGATCTTTCCCTTCAACTCTTTCTTTTTCTTCCACTACTTTCTCTAGTTCTTGAACTCTCCTGACAAGGCTCGCGTAAACTTGGACATCCACCAAGATCATTTCATGAACAAGGCTCGGCTTAGAGGCTTCCATTTTATCTAGGTTCCTGCAAGGATGAGTGGAGGGATAATTTATTGACTCAAGATTTAGTGTTAATGAAATGTAAATACTTTATCTTTCTTTTATAACTTTAACCCCAAGTTCTACCCATCTCTCAC